>JAZHYW010027149.1:0-48575 GCA_037355805.1 Ixodes ricinus | reverse complement strand
AGAAGAATACCGCGATTGGCTGACGCAGTCACGTGGTACGCCTGGGCTTCGGGCTCTTCTAAGCTGCGTGCAGCCCCCTCCCTCCCGCTACCGCCATTAAGCAGACGCTTCCCGTTTTGGAATACTTTACGCCCGTCGAAGAAGTGCTGTGGTGCAGTGCTAGATATTGGAAGATATCGTTGGTGTGACAGTGGATAACATGCGCTCACAGGTCTCAATGCTGACTGGGCAGCTATGCTACGGCCGCTTTATGCCGTAGCGTTCACGTACGCCAGGACGGAAGGCTGTGTTTAGGCCTAAGGACCCGCGACCGCAGCCGGCGCTCCGAAGTAATTTACGGCCTGGAAATAAACCCAGCTCGTTTGTCTCTCGCTAAAACGCCCAGTGTAGGTATTGGTTCTTTCATTCGCTCGACGCCGCCGCGGTGTTGTGTAGTCTGCCCTACCGCAATGCCCAACACGCCGCTTGGCAGCATTATTCACGGGCGTGACATCGTTCGCCCGTTGCTGGCCTCAACAGGAATCGCGCCAGTAAGGTGAATATGTGAGACGCCAACGGAGCAGAAGCGGTGATCTGGACCGCGAGTGCACGTGTGAATTGTGCTTTGCATATACACTGTCACGCCTCTGCAAGAGTCAATCGCGCTCCCCGTAGCTAGTCGCTATTGAGAAGTGCATTGCTTTCGGCGAAAGATATCTATACCCGATGTCAGCTTTCTTGTGCCGGACGGCCGGAGGGAACGCGGCGACCACAGTGTGGCGGCCATAGAGATCATACATACGGCGACCTACTCCACAGTGCTACTCGCTCTTGCCTCCGCTCGCCTCCGCTTCTTTTCTCTGGCGAGAGACGGCGCCACAAGCGTTCCCCGTGTGTGCGCTCGCTCGCTCGCTGGGAAGTCCGGACCACGGCACCACCAGCGTTCGCGAGGAGCCTCGCGTTTGCTTGCTTTGTCAGGAAAGAGATGGCGCCACAAACGAACCCGCGCCATTTTCAAAAATAAAATAAAAAGTACACTGCGGCGACATTCGGACTCTTTATAACTCGCGCAACCTGCCGCCGTGTTCCTTTATCTAGAGCTGGCCGTCGATTACAAGTTTTAACCCGATTAATCGCCACCCTTTAATCGATTAATCAGAGCCGTTCATTTCCATGCAAATTACATAATAAAGAGTCAAAATTAATTTTTTTTCTCTTTTTTTTGTTGCATATGTATTAAAGAGCTCACATACTTTTTTTTTTTATGAGTCAACATCAATGTGCATTTAAGATCATGTTCAAAGGCACTCACACTCACAGATTATTACTTCAGCCGCATGGGACAGTTCGCTGATGTTCTCCGGCAGGAGCGACCTCCTTTGGTTGTTTAAAGTAGCCTCTGCTGCGCTAAACGGACACTCGAACGGCGTTCAAGTAACAGGGACACGTGTAACCTTCTGCAATTGTGAGGAGGTACAAATCTTGCACCTACAGTTTACCTTATTCAGGTGTACTCGTCCACGTCTTTGCGGGGAAAGCGTGCAATTTTCACTTTCTTTTCGTCCGTCAAAATTTTACCGATTAACCGGTTTAATAAATTATTCCAGATTAAGGCATTAATCGATTAATCGGTAGGTTAACCGACCAATTGCCTAGCTCTAGAAAAGACAGCGCTATACAGTGTTTAATTGAACTTGTCTTTTTTATTTCTCTTGTTTGTTTGTCTGTTGTTTTCTTTCGTTTTTTCTGGTGTCACCGACCGTCGTCACCCGTCACCAAGTTTGGCTACAAATTGTCCTTTGAAATGCTCATCTCTAAATCGTTCCGCACCGTCGCACGGGCGCGCCGCTCACTTTAAGATAAAGATTTTTTTTTTGTATGTAGATTAAGGTGTTTTTTTTTTTACTTGTACGTGAGGTACTTTCCTTTCTCTCTTTTTTTTTTCGTACACGTTGGACAAGTAAATGTAAATACTGATATTCGTGCCTTTATTTTGGCAAGAATGTCACCAGGAACTGAAGACGGGGAAAACGGTTTAAAATAATATGATATATTTTATTTACAAAGCTCTGTGTTATGCATTGAATATCGCAAAGTCAAAGGAACCATAGAAAAGTACGTTGATACGAATCTCCATTCCGGTTTATTGTAATGCTGCACAAAATCAATGAGGTAAGGAATTAAGCTTGGGGCAGGAACCACGGGAAAGCTGGCATAACAGTATAGAAACGAATGAAACAACCCATACTAATAAATTCCCAACTCTGATCTGAACGAAAATTAAGTTAAACGAAAAGAATATTTAGTTTTTACGTAACCATGAAGCAATGATAATTTAAAAAAATCGCAAACTATACTGAAAAACATTAAACGCAAAAAAAAAAACGCTACGCGATTGTACGTTAGTAGAGACCGGCTCGCCGCGCACACACATGGAAGAAAAAAAGAAATATATATATATATATATATATCATCCAGGTTGAAGTGGGATGCCCCATGACCGGTCGGTGTTGACCTGGCGCTGCAGGATCTGGAAGGGTTAAAATAAATGTGTGAATTTCAGTGCATTGAACACATGAACCATTGCGCGGGTTTTGGTGAAAATGTCGGCAACCTTTATGTGCTAGTTCTCCGTATACCTTTAGCTTTGGGGGCACTGCCTTGCGATGGTTTCGAGGAGCCGCAGGAAGGTGTCCTTGCACTTGGTGGGGCCGTTGATCGATCGCCACCAGACCCGGTCTGCAGCATGCGGTCTGCCTCCGCTCGTCCTTGCGGTGTGTTGGCACTCGGGCCACCCCTTCGTGGTGCGGACGAGCAGCGCCTTGGCGGGTCCCCACGCAGACTCGATATTTTGAGTGTGGGCCCCGTTCCTGGAATTCACCAACTGCCGGCTGTGGTTCACGGTCAGGGAAACTCCAGCCGCGTTCCGGAGCGCGGGAATCCTCCGCAGCCCACTCGTCCGTGGTTCTCGTGGTCCCGGGCGCCACGTGCCGTTGGATTTCGCGACACAGGGTCAGGGTGTCCCGTCTGCGGACCCTGACCATTCGGAGTTGGCCGCTTTCCACGTCAATCATACCGAACACCCAGGGCCCGCAGACCTTCCCGTTGAAATTATTTCGGCGGGAACCGTACCCGTCCGCTCCCAGCATCCGGCCCACATTCCCCTTTCTTTTTCCCCGAAATAGCGCTTCGTCCGCTTGCACGTGTTTACCGGGTCCTCCCAGTAGGGGCAGAGTCTTCCGTTCCTTGCCACAGCACTCGCGTGCATAGCAGAACCAATCCGCCTGCATATGCCCGTTCATAGGGAAATGTCTGTTAAAATCGTGCCTCGTTTCACGCGTGGAGTGTCCGCGGCACTTGGAGTAGAGCAGAGCCAAAACCTCGGCCCGGCCCACCTTGACGTTCGGTCTTCCCAGAACATCGATGCGCGCAAAGAAGGAGCCCTTGGTCCCATGCTTCAGCTCCGACTGCTTTTAGCGCATTTACCGCATCGCATCTGATTCCGAATGCCTTTCTTGGCCTTGACCTTGTGTTTCGTAACGGTTCCGGGGCACTGCTGTTTGTTGCGGTTAAATCGAAGGTCCCTGCATACACCGTACATGGGATTGCGGTCCTCCTCGTCCATAGTGCGGCCCAGAAACACCGACAGCACCGCCTTCGATGGTGCCCCCGGCCGCAGGCGCCGCTGCTGCGACCACTTACGCCAGGACACGTAACACCGAGGTGGCTCCGTGCCCCTCTGGGAAGTCCACGTTGCGACGTGGCGCACCGACCTTCGCTTGCCACCACCGGTGACGGGCGCAGCGGCCGCCGAACCCAGAGTGGCGTCGTCCCCGGCCGTCGCGGCCGCAGCCGCTGATGGAGCCCCGAGAGGACCCGCCGGTCCAGTCCCTCCGTGAACCCGGTGCTGGTGGGCCCCATGACCGCCGCAGCCGACCGACGGGTGGCGGCGACCCGGGCAGGCCCCGTCTCGTCGCGCACCTCGCAAGGCAGCCCCGACAAGAGCCGCTCGTCCTGGCGGCCCGCGGTAACGGTCCCGGTGGCCCCCATAGCCACCGCAGTCAACCGACGGGTGGTGTTGGCCCGGGCAGGTCCCGAATTGCCGCTGCGGCCCGCGGCCGGAAAAGCGTCTTCGCCTCGCGGCCCCCCTCGGTCCCCGCTCGGGACAGTACGCCTCCCGGGAAGGGCCGCTCTCGGAGGCTCGGGGCGCCTGTTTTGCCCCGGATCCCGGTGCCGTGTACTGCGGCGTTTGCGGCACGCTGCGCCTCCACGAGGTGCACGAAACGTGCCGCTACCACCGGGACCGGGTCCGGGGAACCACGCCGAGCACCGACCCCGCCCCGACCGACCTGCACGCCGCGCTCGACCAGCCCGGCGCCGTCGAGGCAGTGCTGGGCTACATGACCCAGAGGCCAGGGTTCGCGGCGGCCGTGCTGGAGGGGAGCCTGCTGCAGCTCCCGGTGACGGCGGCGGTGCCGGCAGAGACCGGGGACGCCTCGTCGGCAGGGGCGTCCACGTCAACGGCGGGGTCCACACCAACCGGGGAGGACTTCGGCTGCGACGACGGCAGTGAGTACGCCGACCTCCCGTCAGGTGACGAACTCATGATGTTTTAGGCGGGAGGCGGCGTACGGGAACTCTGAGGGACGGCGGGGTGGGTGATTGTTTATCTTTTTGTATGTATTTTTTTTTTTTAGAGGGACACCCGGGGTTTATTGGTTCCGGTTAAATACAAATAGAATAAGACTAGTACGGCAAGGGGGAGGGTGTCCTTACCTTGCCGCACTTTCCCGAGAGCCTGGACGGAGGTAGGGCAGCAGAGTGCGTGGCCGCACGTCCGAACAGTTTCCAGTCCCGCAGTCCTTTCTCCGAGTGGCCAGAGGACACGCTCCCTCTCTCTTTCCCTCGCCGGCGGCTCCAGCCTCCTCCCCGGGAGGTGGGCGAGCCCGCCAGAGGGAAGTTCCCTACGTCCCCCCCAACGGGGAGGGACGCGGACGGAGGAGTGGCGAGAGTAGGCAACCAAGATGGCTGCCTCTCCTTGCCACGATAAGGCACGCTCCCGTCGGAAGCCAGGTGGCTCCCGACGTCGCGCCCGCGGCCCAAAGGCCGGATCAGGGAAAGGGAGCCAGAGGCTCCCACAACCTAAAAATGAAGTCTGCGCTGTGGCATTACGCAATGCAAAGCGTTATGCCTGCATTGTGTAATGCCACAGCGCAGACTTACTTTGGAGGTTTAAAGAGATGTTCCGCCTCATCATTCGCTGAGTTGATTTCGTAGATCGCAGAGATCGGCTCTTCGAGTGTTTTGCGGGTAAGTAGACGCGCAGACATTTCTTACAGTGTAAGCGCAACACAAGACTGGGTCATGTTAATTTAGTTGTTTTCCGTGCAGTTCGTTTCAAGTAAATTACACATGAGATCGAACTTTTCATACTCTATGAGTGAACGCAAATTATCTAACAGCCTTATGGAAGATGCGGAGAAGAAACCACTCACCAGTGTTGTGCTTGTTCACAGCTGCGATGAAGTATAAGGAACGCAGATATTGGAGATATTAGCCAGCTGGGCGTATACTCAGTTTCGCTGGACTTCAAAGGGGTACGTACATTTGAAGTGGATAGCACACCAGGATATCCCTGTTCTAGGCTTTTTATAGGCACACAACAGCAAGTGACTGACGAATAGCGTCGTCGACCTTAGCTTCTTTTCTTTTACTTTTGTTTTCTTCTTTTTTTCCCTTAGCTGAATTTACATGGATGCGGCCGTAGCGAATCAAATCGAGATTTGCCGTCTATGATTGGGTAGAAGAGAAAGGGAAAGGAGGATCGGGGGCGTGTGACTGGTCACCTGTCGATTCGATGCTCCGCGGTCGCATCCATGAAAACGCAGCAGACAGCTTGGATACAACAGGACAAACCGCTTGTCATGTTCAAAGATATTTTTGTTTAATCTTTCTCGTCAAAACTTAAAAAAGGCTTGCACCGAAAAAAAAAAAAATCAGCTAGGCTAAAGCTGGAACGATGCCCCATCACCCGGGGGGCCAAGTCTTCAGCACACGAGCGATTAAGGTCGGACAGATCGTCGTCTAACAGGAATATATGTTTTAACAACCGAAAAGCAATTCACTAATGGACAAAAATAAATAAACGGGGAGAGCGATTGGTGGGTTTGCAAACACCGTAAGTCTAAATGGACGGGCTACAGCGGCGGTCTTTCTAAAGACGCCGCCGAAAGAAAGCCACGGACACCTTTCATAGAATTAACTGTATATGCTCCGCTTGCGGAGCAGAGTACCGCAATGGTGCCATTCTGGAGCCAAGCGCTGCGGGAAGCCGCAGTCGGTTTTTGCAGGGGACACGAGAGGCGCAGACGCGAGGCGGCGCGCTGCGGCTGCTGCAACGCGCTGCGTGCGGAAAATAGTGCGGCGTGCGGCGACGAGCCGCACGATGATGCCGTCATCGTTCTCTCCGTCGTGTCCTTTCCCTCTCGATTGCAAGAATACGCAGGCCCCGCGGCTTCCCGCGGGTCGACGTGTAGTAAAGTCGTCAAGTCGCTGTTGCTGGGACGCAGATAGCGTCGTGAGCCCGCTGTCTGCCTGTAGCTCTTCTCAAGCGACCTTTCCGCGTTCTGCAGGCGATGCGCCACTAGAATGCACAACGCATGCTGGGCCTGCTTCCCATTGTCCCCTTGTCGTTAGCGCATACTCCTTGCAAGAGCGGACGGTCCGCTCGCAAACGCAGACACTGATGATCCGTTCATGATTTTTCCCTTCAAGCTACGACTGTACGAATTACGTGTTTGTTTACGTAATCGCGTCCCTCCCAGACCGTGGAGGCAGTGCAAAGTCGAGCACCCTTGGGCAATCTTTCATTGCTAAACTTAGTGTACAACTTCTTTTGCTTATACTAACAGTTTTTGTTTTTCTTGCGAATTCGAGCACTGCACCGAATAGAACTCGTTGGAGATCGTGTCTCGCCCTCGGAATCCGATGACAAGCTCTTGCCGTCTGTCCGCTTGATTTGTGCACTTCGTAACACTACCGCCGGTCATTTTCACGGGGCTCTTTCTACGCGCATGCCGAAATTCATTGCGGTAAACGACGCAGCGGCTGTTATGAAAACGCCGTCCAACCTCGCTTTCGAACCTCAGATGCTCGCCGACTCACGAAGCTGACCGGATGTGCCGGTCGCGTATCACGTATCACTCTGTGAGAGCCTGTTTCTCAGATGCGACGCAACGCGATCCCCCAGCGCGTCCAGTGTAACGTCTGTTTTAGCATACGCTGGGAACATCTTTAGGACGTCCTAAGGAACATCGCTCGCGTTAAGGACTTTAAACAGTCAATTGCTACTGCGCCCAGTCGACGCACACTAATGTTCAATGACTTGCAGGCTTTCGGCTCGTTCGATTTTAGTCTCAGGATCTGTATTTTTCGAACGCAAAAGCGTAAGATATGCTACCCCCGAAACTCGGCGCTCTGGAAGGCCGCTTTCCCGCACGAGGTTCGGCTAACTCAATTACTGCCACGACGTGACCACTCCTCCGCCAATTACGGAGATGGCGGCGATACTCAGGAAAAGAACGTGACTACCTCTTGGCTCTGCACATGTCAGAGCCTATACAGTCACTCTACACCTTTCAGGGCGTAGACTGCCATCTGGGGGTGGTCTTTTCCCTCCACCCCCACCGGGGCTCACGTGCGGCAGCGTCCTTCCGTTTCCCTGTTTTCCTGTTTATCTTTTCACTTCTTCCTTTGTTCTGTTTTTTTTTTTTTTTTAGTAATGCGGCACTGCAGGTTTCGGGTGTGGGCCAATGGCCTTTCTGTAGTGTCGCAGCCCTTTAAACTGAATAAAGATGTTGTTTTTGTGACGTAACAGAAGGGAGCGCGTTCTCAGCTTTGATCGGTGATCAAAGCAGACGAAGCCACCATCACCCATAGCTTTGGCTGCCGTGGTATAATATACAAAGATCCCTTAAAGCGCTTTCGGTACGATATATACTGGGGGTGTAGAAACAAATGGTCCGGGACTAATGTCCCCGGTACTAATGGTCCCGGAACAAATGGTCCCGGAACTAATGGTCCCACGTCCAAGGTAGGAAAAAATGATCCCATAAGAAGATTGTTTTGAAACTAATATATACCATGCAATATACTTCATCCGTTATGCAATCAGTGATTTCCTGGTGGAATGAAAGATTTCGTCTATATTTTGAGGGCGGTTACTTTGAAGAAAGTGGTCGGGTATTGAACTTAATTTTATTCAAAATCGTCAGAACATTTTCGAAAGGAATACTGTCCAACAGTTATCTCCTAACTGTTAATTTAGTGGTCTTATACGATATCATAGGAGTTATCACGGGTCCACGTCACATGAGCGAATTACGTTTTAGCAAACAGTGACATTTAAGCGAATCGACGTTTTAATGAATAACGGAAAGACGCAGCCGCACGTGAGCGTGAGCCCCGGCGGCAGTGGGGGAAGAGACCACCCCCAGACGACCCCCAGATAGCAATCTGCGCCCTGGGAGGTGTCCCTGGCCTTCGGCGGCGTCTTTAGAAAGACCGCCGCTCTAGCCCGTCCATTGAGACGTACGGCGTTTGCAAACCCACCCATCGCGTTGCCTTCTTTTTGTTTTCTTTTTTTCCGTTTGTCTATGAGTTTCGGTTGTTAAAACATATATTCCAGGAATCCAGTTAGACGACGATCTGTCCGAACTTAAAGGGCCGGTGCAACAATTTTATGATTAAAATAATTTGCATCTTGTCATTTTTACGTTGTTTATGATGTCCCAGAGGATAGAAAAAACACCTCCTTCATTAAAAATGTCACGATTCCGCTGCATAATCGCAAAGTAAAAGTCGAGCTTTTTCCCCCACCTGCAACCCCAAGTGGCGGCCGAAGGAACTACCGCGAAAAGATTACGTGACCTCGCTCGGCTCTAAGCTGCAGCCTAACGCCCGCTAATGTCAGCGGAGAGAGGGAAAGGAAGCGTCCTCCGAGATAGCACGCGGGAAGCTACACGGCACTCCGAATGACGTCACTGGGAGTGCGACCAGGTGTGACCCTGAACACTGGGAGTGAGTTGAGGGGTGCCCGGAATTCCAATATTTATCTTTTTTTTACGCAACAACTAGGACACGCAGGCGAAATCGGATTTCTGTTCTTTACTTCAAAAGTGTCAGAGGGCAACTTCCATAAATTTTTGACCCGAGTCTGGAAATCATTGCACCCCCCTTTAATCGCTCGCGTGCTGAAGACTTGGCCCCTCGGGTGATGGGGCATCATTCCAGCTTTGGACTAAAGCCCCTCTATTAGCGGCGAGATGTTTTGGTGGCGCCCTCCTATGGTTCCCCCTCGTGACGTCATTACCTTGCGAACTACAAGTTCGATGGTGTTTGTAAATAGCATGGTGGAAGCTTGAAATCATTGCGCTCTCAAAGAAACACTGCCAACACCGTCAAAATTAAAGTTCTTTCATTCCTCTTATTCCGTCGATGATAAATCCCCTTTCCGACGTCATAGTCAGCGTTTGGCCAATCGTGGAAGGCCGACCACAGCGACACTTTCGGTCGCGCACGGGGCTAATCCTGGGAAAAGTGGCGCTATTCATTGTTGTGGAAATGCTCGAGACACGTGCCTCGTGCCACTTCTGGGAAGAACATGACGTGCGAAATCTAGCTGAGTGCTGCGCTGTGGCGCCATGATCTTCCCAAGGGCTGCACGTTGCACGTGGCTCGTGCATCGACGCACCTTGCGCTACTTTTGAAACATGAAGGGGGGATCGGTGGCCGAGTGGGCTATACTTCGTTTCAGCTTGGGTCCAGACGCAGCCGATGCTACAAGCACGAGCGTGTGGCCCTGAACAGTGCCTGTACTGCACGAGCGCGCGTGCTTGGCAGGGACGCTGGAAGCCCGGAGCTCGCGCTTGTAGCATCGGCTGCGTCTGGACCCAAGCTGAAACGAAGTATAGCGCACACTAAAGCGCACACCAGCTCGGAGCACGTGGAGCGAAAGCTCGCGCTGCAGAACCCAGGATACTGGGCTCAATAGACCATTTGCTAGATACCGAAGCATCAAGGAGAATGCAGGGATTGGTGTTCCACGTGCCACACGCGCACGCCTTCCCCGTATAAAATGTTCGAAGTAAATAACCAAAATAAAGCGTTGACGAACGCGCGTGCAAGATGGCATTTGTTTTAGGTATTTGCTTTAGAAAAGTTACTACTGCTGAGGCCAGCACGTGCGGCGCGTGGAACACCAATCCCTGCATTCTCCTTGATGCTTGGGTAATATAGCAATAGGTCTATTCCCGCCCCTGCCCGTTTCGATCTGGATGAGCATCGTACCGGCGTGCGGTCGTGTATCACTACTGCGTGGTGCACGTTAAAGACCCCAGGGTAGCGGTTGTACTGCACTGGCTAAATTGCTCATCTACAGCTGGGAGACTCGTCGCCCTTAGAGGCAGACCAAGTTCTAGGCTGTATAAACATACACACAACCCAATTTTTTTTTAACATGAAGAGGCTTAGCTTTGGGTACTGAACCAAACCATAATCCATAAACCATAGTCCGTAATAAGTGGCGCACGTTTTTTCCACGAGCCAGCAGCCGCTGGTGTGCGCAAGCACATGCAACGAATTTGACGTCATAATCCCCCATTCGCGCTCGAGATGACAGTGAAATGCATGGGCTTCGGGGCAAAGGAGAATAAAGACAGGCTTTTCATCACCACAAGTGAAAGCTAGGTGCTTGTTAGACCAATTAATCGCCTGCCTTTTACACCAGACCCCACCGTGGAGATGAAAAGCATGTCTTTATTCTCCTTCCCTTGGAGCCCACGCATTTCACTGTCATTTTAAGCGTCAATGGGGGACTATGACGTCAATTTCGCTGTGTGTGCTGGCGCACACCGGCGGCTGCTGGCTCGTGGAAAGATCGTGCGCCACTTATTATGGACACTAAATTCCTTGGTTCAGTATCCATTTAACCTGGTTGATTTTCTTTTTTTTCTTTTTTTTTAGGCACTAGCTTTTCCCAAATCGACAAGAAAAATTAAGCAAAAATATCTCCGAACATGACAAGCGGCTTGTCTTGTTCCAAGCTGCCTCTTGATGTCCAAAACGAAAACAAAAAGAAGGAAAACAAGCTGAGGTTGACAACGCTATTCGTCAGTCACTTGCTGTTCACTGAGTTTTCGGTGTACGGACTTATTGGTGCACGGACTTTTCGGTGCACGGACATTTCGGTGCACGGACATTTCGGTGCACGCACGAGTTGTTTTTTTTTTCTCTCTAACGTGTTGAGCACTATTTTAGCAAGAAAGTAATTTTTTCGCAATTTACAATTTTCAGGTCTTCGTCATCCATTTACGGTCACTTACTAATATACGACCTAAGTACTTTGTTAGGCGCAGCACCATCCTGCGGGAGGACTGAAGGCGTTGGACATTATGTTTCGTTTGCCGGTGTCTCTTCTCTTTTTGAAATGAAATGAAATCTTTATTTCCAGAAATTTACTCTGGTGGGCCTCCAGACAAAAAGCCAGCATATGGTAACTTGACTGGGTCTGGGGCCCTAAAGCAAAACAAGCATAGCAATCTAGCTGAAAAGTGTTATACATTGAAAAGACTCGTTATACAGCATATAGAGTTTCTCTTACCAACTTGGCATGTACTTCAGTAACAATGAACAGAGTAAAAAAGCGAGAGCGCAGGAACGTTTGGCAGCAAGCATATTATGCGAAAGCGAGAAAAAGAAAAATGTCATACAGACATCCGCGTTAAATAAAACACATTTACAATTCAGCTCTAGTCAGAGATTGTATATCTATGTTTTCTAGATGGTACCTGTTGAGTAGAGAAGGTAACATATGGCGAAGGGATTGTAAAGCACGATTCGTGCGGAAATGAGGAACATACCATATCTCAGAGCAGCGCATACTGATCGAGATTTCCTTTATATTTAAGTCCTAGGTGCGCCAAAGAAATTCAATGAATTCATTTGGTTCGAAAAGGAAAGCATACAAAAGACGATACACGTGCATATTTGTAATGGCAATAATCTTGAATTTTTCGAACATACTTTTGAACGTACTGACTAGACGCATCACATCGTGTTTACGCGTTGGGTCGATAGAGGTGTTCTCGGCGTCTTCTGAAAGGGTATGGGCTTTGTTATTGGTAATCCGCGCAGGAAAGGCCCCAACAGCAAGAAGTTTGAGAATGTTGAAAATTACCCGAGTAAGAGATAAGAAACTTCGTGAAACTTTGAGACGTCCTACTTCCTGTGTGTCCTTTTTCTTCCACGACGTTTCCCATCTTTTACCACAGTCTCGGGTAATTTTCGACATGATCAACATCCACCAGCTCACCTGCGCACTCACCGTTTTTTTTTTGCTCTTAGAAGTTGTTTTTATACGATAACTCAGAACAATTTCGAATATCTTAAAATGTGCGTCCACCGCGACATCGTATAGCATCGATTGTTTAGCACACCTGACAGGAGGAATTAAACGTCTTCCCATTCGTCAAGCGTCGCACGTTTTGTAATATAAATCAAGACTATAAAAACATTGTTAACGTTTGTTATCAAGAATTGTGCTAACACTCTCAATATAAGCTATTTAAAGGATTTAAAAAAAAAACTAAATGTGTAAAAAAAGAGAGAGAAAAAAAATAAAGATTTTCCTCCGGACAGTTTAGGCCCCATCTCTTATCTGTTTGGTATGCCGCTCAGAAGTCCATTCAATAGAGGTACATAAAGCTGCAGGCCCTCGATGTGAAGCTGTTTGATGCGAAGCCACAGCACAAATATTTTGGACGAAAGGTTGCAGATCGGTCTACTAAAACTCAGAGGCAACAACAGCCACAAGTGATCGCTCAGTTGAACAGACAATAAAAATGGAAGCTGCTTACAACTCCCTGAAACGCCGGATTAGAGCGCAGCTCTTGAGGAGGAGGATGGAAGGGTACTGAGGGGTAGGATGGAAAGGTACTGAGGGATAGATGACTCCCTGAGGTCACATGACCTCAGGGGGGGCACGTGACGTCAGGGGGGTCACGTGACATCAGGGGGTCCCGTGACCTTAGGGAGTCACGTGACATCAGGGGGGTCACGTGACCTCAATGGGGTCACACGACCTCAGAGGGTCACGTGACTTCAGGGGGTCACGTGACTTCAGGGGGGTCCCGTGACATCAGGGGGGTCACGTGAAGGAAGTCACATGACCTCAGGGAGTCACGTGATCTGAGGGGGTCACGTGACCTCAGGGGGTAAATCTCATGACCCTCGTGAGGGTAACCTACGTGAGGGTAGCCATCGTGACCCTCGTGAGGGTAACCCTATTAACCCTTGTGAGGGTAACTCTCGTGACCCTCGTGAGAGTAACTGTCATAACCCTCGTGAGCGTAACCCTCTTGACCCTCGTGAGGGTAACCCTGTTGAGGGTAACTGACCCTCGTAACCCTCGTGAGGGTTACCAAGGTTACTCTCACGAGGGTTACGAGGGTAACACTCGTGATCCTCGTGAGAGTAACCCTCGTGAGAGTAACCCTCGTAACCCTCACGAGGGTTACGCGTGGTTACGCCGACGGCGACGCCGCTCAAGCCGGAAACGGGCGCCTAAGAGCTGCGCTCTAAAAGGAAACAGCCGTGCTTACAAACAAACCATTCACACCAAGGGGGTTGCAAGCGGTTGGGCTACTGACGACCCCGCCCCATCTTCAAAATGAAAACTACACTCTAAGAAATGCCTGCGCGACTAGTTAGTTACCTTCAAAACACTCAGAGAGCAATTCTCTGCAATCTACGAAATCGGCTCAGCGAATGATGAGGCGGAACATCCGTTTGGACCTAAACATGAAGTCTGCGTGGTGGCATTGCGCAATGCACAGAGTCACGCATTGCGTAATACCACAGCGTCGCATAATGCCACAGCATTGCGTAATGCCACAGAATAAGAGTTCATCATCATTTATTTTCCTTGAGGGCCCGTATACACGGGGGTGGCAATAGAACAAAAAAAATAGAACAGTAAACACAATTATAACACTGTAAGCTAGCTAGGCAGGTTAGATAAAGAGAGGGTAATGGCTTCAACAAATTTAGTAGTATCATTAATAGAAATGATGTTGTGAGCTAGTGAATTCCAACCCTCGATGGCCAATGGTAGCGTGGAAGTCTGGTGAGAAACAGTTGATGATCCAATTGGACGTAATTTACATAGGTGATCTAGACGCTGGAAAATACGATGGGGAGGTGATAGCAGTGATTCTTTGAGGTGGCTATTGTGATAAAAAAATTGATGGAGGAGAGAAAGACGTGATACTCGGCGGTGAAGGGAGAGTGAATGAGGGTTAGCTGATTGGCGTAATCCTGATATGCTGGTATAGGGTGAGTAGTTGTTATAAATAAAACGAAGGGCTCTGTTTTGGACGGATTCTAGATTATTTGCGAGGTAGGACTGCCAAGGAGACCATATATAGATGATTGCGTATTCTAACTTCGATCTTATAAGAGTAGTATACGCTATAGTCGTTTTACGGAGGGCGTAGCAAGTTTGAGGTTACGGCGCAAATATCCGAGAGAACGGTTAGTATCAGTAATAACAGAAGTTATGTGAGTAGTCCATGATAGGTCAGAGGTGAGATGAACACCAGGCATTTATAAGATCAGCATGATATTACTTGAGTGTTAGTGAGGTAATACGCAAATGGTGTGGCACGCGAATTGCGGGAAAATGATAGGGATCTACATTTATTAAAGTTTAATGTCTGCCATTTTTCACGCCAATGAATTACAGACTCAATGTCTTCCTGGTGAGCATGGTGATCATGGTATGAAAGAATGGGTCGGTAAGTGACACAATCGTCGGCGAACAGGCGGAAAGAAGAAGCTATATAGGGGGCCAAGTACGGTTCCCTGGGGGACACATGACGTTACGGTAGAGGATTTTACGTTGTTAGCGGAGGGATAGTACTTACGGTTAATTAGGAATTCAGAAATCCACTTAACAACAGAGGGGTGAATATTAATATTGTTAAGCTTTGTTAATAGACGTTGGTGTGAAACTTTGTCGAATGCTTTGGAGGAGTCAATGAAAATTCTGAAAAGTCCGAATATTCGAATCGAAGCTTGAATAAATATCAGTAAGGAAGGCGGTTAGCTGGGTTTAACACGAGTAAAATTTTCAAAATCCGTGCTGATGTTCAAAAAGAAGGTTATGAGAGTCAAGAAAGTTTATTATATTTCAGTAAAGTATATGCTCGAGCTTACATGGAACACTGGTGAGAAAGATGGGACGGTAATTACTTATGAGTTGGCGATCACCTGTTTTGTGAACAGGTGTTAGTTTGCTATTTTCCTGTCAAGCAGAACTATGGAAAGCGTGAGCGATTGTGAGAATATGTCACAGAGGAAAACAGAGTAAATGTGTTTAGTTTTCATTAGCGAGTTATAGTAGACCGTGTTTCCCGCTCCGCTAAGCCCCTCCGCTACCCGGAACTCTACAGCCAAGGCCATCGGCGCGCAGGCGCAGTAGCGATTTCTTCGTAGCGGAGGGCTAGCGGAGGGGAAATACGGTCTACTATAACTCCCTATTAATAGAGAGTTTTAGTAGATCGTTCCGATGACTCCGATAACGATACCCGATACTCTGCCTCCGCCTTTGCGCTCACATATATAGTATCGTTATCGGGGGTATCGGAGGTATCGGAACGATCTACTAAAACTCTCTAATACCTTCGAATTAATTTCGTCGTCTCTGCAGAGCTCCAGGAGACTTTAACCGCTCATTCACATTGCATGGAAGCGGATCCGCGGTTGCGAACGCGGTTGTATAAATATCCAGTACAATTGCACGCGCACTCGATGGCATCAAGTGCGCGTGCAATTGTACTGGATCTTTATACAACCGCGTTCGCAACCGCTTTGCGAACGCGGATCCGCTTCCAGTGTGAATGAGCGGTTAGGTTGTCTAATGTTTTCAATACGTTTGCGTGGTCAATTATGATAGGATTCATCTGAGGGTGAGATAATGGACATAAGTCGGGAACGTTTAGCAAGTCTTCTGTAGTAAATATTGATGTGAAGAAATCGTTAAGGTAAAGAGCGCTATCTTCCCCGGAAAGTAGGATGCCGTTGTCGTTTATGAACTGCAAAGGAAGAGACAGAGCTGGGTCGACCACTTACCAGAACTTTTTGGCTTTATTTGTTAAAATGTTGGGGAGGTCGTGAGTATAAAACTTGGTTTTAGCATCAGTAATGGCGGTTTTGTATGTTCTAGCACACGCATGATATACATCCCACGAGGCTGAATCGTTGACAGACTTCGCTTGTTTATGAAGTCGCTTTTTCTTGTTAGCATGACTATGCACTGTTTTGTTATACCATGGGTGACAGTTATCAGATATGATGCGGGTAAGTGGGATGAAGCGCTCAACTATAAGTAGGTTAGCTTATTTGTATACACCAACTCATGTTTACAAACAAACCAGAGCGCCCCTAGCGGACGCAACCGGCGCCGCGCATGCGCGGTGGATGGTGGGCAAGAAGCCCGCCGTCCCCCGTGCTCTTTTTCGCGTTGGAATTGTTGATTCTACGTCCTCCTAACAATGTCTGACTACTTGAGCGGCTTCAGCAAAATTAAGGAGGCGAAACTTTGCGTGAAAAATGTGACGTGCGGCGATTCATTTCACGTGGACGCCGTAGAATGGCCGCTAAAGCCTGACCCCCACGATGAGATTCTGCTCGCTATTTTTAGTCGCGACGTCGCTCGGGCTGCAAAAGCGTGGACCGTAGCTGAGATGGTGGACGTCGATACTGAAAACCGCAAGTAGAATCGGGCATTACAAGTCGGTGATGGCCACTGGTAACAATGATCAACATCTTCTTGTCTCTATACTGTTTACACTTAGCCTACTTACCCCAACCAACCTTCAAAAGTTTTTTGAGACCTACACTTAGTTCTTATCGCAATTATGGGGTCGACGTTTGGTTTACGGGCCGCTGTCGTTTGAACAAGCTGACGACAAAAAGCAGACAAGTTTGAAAGAGCAGACGACAGTTCGAACGCATCCGCAATGGAGTGCGGGCAAGAAGCACCGCGTCCCGCGTCAACAAACCATTGGAATGTCACGCTGTCGGCGTCTGTGTGAGTCTGCATACTCTTTTCGCGTTGGAAATGTCGATTCTGCGTCCTCATAGCAATGTCTTACCGCTTTAATCGCCTGAGCGAAATCATCAAGGCTCGTTACGCCGCTAAACTTTGCGTAAATAATTTGACGTGCGGCAATTCATTCGCATGAACGCCGCAGAATGAACGCCAAAATTACGATGAGATTCGTCTAGCTATTTTCGGTCGCGACGTCGCTCGTGCTGCAAAAGTGTAGAAGGTAGCGGCGATGATCGACGTCGATACTGAAAATCTGAAGCGGGAACAGACCAAGCGTAACAAGTCAAAGAACAAAGAGCGTGTTGGTGATAATACAAGAGTCAAAGAACAAAGAGCGTGTTGGTGATAATACAAGAGTCAAAGAAAGAATAAAAACACTTAGGGACAAGGACAGACAGCGCAGTTCTTTCAACTAGCAACACACATTTACTGATGTCTCCTTCAATATGTACTACCTCTCTCCTAACGTTTGAGACTAAAGAGGAAGATACGGAAAATAATATATTTATATACGCCCGGAAAAAAACGCACAGACTGAAGGGAATTGCAGCGCGCTTCAATACTTCAGTTGTCTTCTCGTGCAAGTTGCGCCTGAAACAACTGTGCAGACGAGTGAACAATAATGAAGCCTTCAAAGGATGTTCCATCAAACATGCCAACCAGACCGTTCCCTGTGAAGAGGGGTGGTATACTCCATCCCTTTCTCATGTGGTGACCGATACATTGGTCAGACAGGGCGTTGCCTGAACACCCGCCTACGAGAGCACGTCCTCGAGGTCTCCCGTGCTCCGAGCGGCTCTTTTCATCCCATAGTTGCGCATCAACGCCTCTGCACGAACTGTGAAGCCCGGTTCCAGGACACCAGCACGATTGGCAGACACAAGAACAAGCTCGGCCGAGAGATCATCGAAGCATACAAGATAGCCGGTGACGATCATAACATCGCTGCTCCTTCTCTCGCGTTGTCCAGAGTTGAGATGAACTACCTGAAGCCAGAGCTGGATTAGTCAAAGGGCCCTCTATCTGAATTTGTCAATAGTGTTTCTTTTTTCCTTTTTTTCTTCTGAATTTCTTTATCTTCTAGTGTATTGGGGTGAATTGTGTTTTTGGTTTTGTTTTTTTCCGGGCGTATATAAATATATTATTTTCCGTATCTTCCTCTTTAGTCTCAAACGTTAGGAGAGAGGTAGTACATATTGAAGGAGACATCAGTAAATGTGTGTTGCTAGTTGAAAGAACTGTGCTGTCTGTCCTTGTCCCTAAGTGTTTTTATTCTTTCTTTGACTCTCGTAACAAGTCGGTGGTGGCCACTGGTACCAATGATCAACATCTTGTATCTACTGTTTACACCGAGCCTACTTAAGTCTTTTGAGGCCTGCAATTACTTCTTATTGCAATCACCGGGCAAAGTTTGGTCTACGGGTCGCTTTTGTTTGAACGAGCAGACGACAAAAAGCAGACAAGTTTGAAAGAGCAGACGGAAGTTCGAACGATCAGGCGGCCGTGTGAATTTGAAGACGCGCTGAACCCGTGGGTGGTCCGGACTCCGGACAACTTGGCGGTTTTCTCTCGTTCATGTTGGAACAAAGCGAATACATCTAGCGACCACAAAGTGTTGCCTTCACAAGCAATCGTAGTTCGACAGCGTCTGGTTTGCCCTTTTCACGGCTACCATCCACGTTCTCGGACGAACGGAGGGGGCAGAAACACATGAAAACTAATCTTCAAACCTTTCCTGACTCTCTTGGTACAGCCGCCATCGCAGCATTTTGACGAGAAGGCAGGTTTTTTGTCTGGTTTCTTCCAAAGGAACACATGAATGCATGTCTCGCACGGCGACTTCTGCCCACCACCCCAGACCGGAAGTGCGCCCGACGCGCCACCACCGCGGCGTGACGTAGGAGAGTTGAGTCCGTGTATAGAGCGTCCAATTTTCATCGACGGCCTTTTCCTCAAAATTAACAGAGAATGATTGGTAAAAACCTTCGAGGCATGAGTTGATAAAAAAATTGGGTTGTGTGTATGTTTATACAGCCTAGAACTTGGTCTGCCTCCAAGGGCGACGAGTCTCCCAGCTGTAGACGAGCAATTTAGCCAGTGCAGTACAAACCGCTAGCCTGGGGTCTTTAACGTGCACCACGCAGTAGTGATACACGACCGCACGCCGGTACGATGCTCATCCAGATCGAAACGGGCAGGGGCGGGAATTGAACCCAGTATCCTGGGTTCTGCAGCGCGAGCTTTCGCTCCACGTGCTCCGAGCTGGTGTGCGCTAGACCACTCGGCCACCGATCCTTTTTTTCTCTTTATTGCACTCGGCCACCGATCTTTCCCATGAGTTGATAGACACGTAGTCGGCCCTAGCGCAGTCGCGAATGTATTTGCAATAATGTGATTTCCGAGGAACAGAGATAAAGAGTTCCATAGTAACCCTGAGACGTAGAAAAATTAAAAAAAAAAATAAAACACGGACAGAACAACGGTCTCTATTTCTGTATCATTCACCAGCTCGCCTGCGTTTTTTACCTTTCTTCAGAGAGAAAGAGTGTTTTGTCGATGACAAGATGGTCGCGAATTCCTGTTAAGTAGGTAACGTTGCTAAAAAGAGAACGTTCCTGACCTTCTCTTTTTAGGCACAAGTCGAGTAAGCAATAGACCGATCTCAAGAGCCAGTTTGACTGCGCCACCGCTGCCGCACGTGCGACAACCTTGCTGGAGCTCTGCGCGTGTAAAGCACGAGACATCGCGGGCCGTCTCGTGCACTGCAGTTTGCTTCCTTTGAACCAAAGTTATGGCGGCGTCGCGCATGCGCTGAACGCTTGCTGAGATCGGTCTATTGGCAATTCTAGTATGCTGGGTGATAATATTTGTTAGGTTCTAGGCAAAGATCTAGGCAAAGATCTATAAATTCTTGAGAGGAAGTGCAAGTGGCTATGAAGGTAGACCAATTAATATTAGGGTAATTAAAATTACTAAGAAGTAGAACAGAAGCGTTAGTGTATTGAGTAGCGAGTTCAGAAAGATACTTATTAAGCTCAAAGGTTAATTTCTTATTACTATCAGGCAGACATGGAAGTAATCCGTTATAAGTAACGGGATTACTTGTAATCCGTTACATTTTTTGTAATTAAGTAATTAATCCATTACTTTTTCGAAAATGTAATTTCTAAAGTAATTCTCTTACTTCCTGAGTAACGAATTACTCACAATTACTCGTTACATTTCTACCAACCGGCGAAAAAAAATTATATGGTGGAAGAAGGGCGATGCAGTTACATCCGCGCTTCAAGCACGGTCACACTAGATGCCGGGTTCGCGGCGGAGGGAGTGCTAGCCAGGGAGAGAAAAGGAATTCATGGAAAACGCGACCGCGCTGTGTTCCTAGCAAGAGAGGAAGGGGGGGGGGGGCACTTTCCCGCGGCTTGGGAGATGGGAGGTACAGAAGCCGTGCTTTGCCACAAAGACGCAGTTCGGGTGTTTTATTGCCCAGCGCCTGCGACCACTTCGGGACAACCCAACGAGCGGGTCCTGACCTTCGCTGCACGTTTCAGGAGCAGAACGGACGTATTCCAGGAACCCAAACCGGGGGACCAAAGCGCGTGTGCGGGTGTATGTGAGCACATGCGTGTAGGCCAGTTGGGAGGAGGGAGGGACGGACTCGAAGAAACTTCTTCGGGCATATGCGGTGACCAAGCCATGACACCGTCACCTCCAAGTGCCCCCATTTTATTTATTTTCTTCTTGGAGGATGAAACGCGGATGGTGTAACGAGAGAGGACCAAAGGCGGCGGGCCCAACCGAGAAAGCCGCTTTGAGAAAGGACCTTGAGAGCAGTGTTGGACAAAATACTCGATAAAAGTATTTAAGTTAAGTTACCAAATACCTCCTTCATAAAGTATTTAAAATACTACTCAAGTTACTTTCACTGTAAAGTATCTTGAGTAGAGTACAAATACTTAGATATGTATTTCAGTTACTTTTGAAGATATTTCCGCATTGCTTAATTTGTATCGACGTCATTGACAACGACAATTGTGCAGCTACGCAAATTTGGGTTACCTGAATGGTTTATTAGCACGCAACAACAGAAAACGGAAAATAAAAAGTATCGCAGGGCTATTTTATGCAGTCCGACTATAAAAAGCAAAATATTGTCACGAATGATAAATGATGAGGTGGCGAATGACTGAAGAAACTAAACGTTTAATGGGGCGAACTTGTTCCCAAAACAAAATTGAGAAAGGCTAGCGTCGCAGGCACCGATGTCGGCGAAATAGCAGGCTCGAACGCTGGGGCGAGACTGACTCCGGACCGCCACTCGGAGCCCCTTTTGTACACGCGTGGGTTTCTGGAACATTCGGCGTAGAAAGTTCGGCGCGTAGATCAGACGACAAAATTCTCCAACTTACCAGAATGTCAAGTTGAAGGAATAAATAAAAGAGAAGTCCTCTTTCTGGTATCGAACCCGGAGCCTCCGGTAACCATTCGGCCACGCGCTCGCTGGGCAACGCGCGGGGCAATATCACTGATAGATGTTACAAAACATTTCTGGGACAACAAGAAAGAGGTCGCTTTAGCTATTGAGGAGGAAATCAGATCGTGGCGCTCGAAGCGGTTAACTTTAGATCTAGATGGATGGGGACAACAAATACAATGGCTCAGCGCTCGGCTGACTTAACCGAACGCGGCGTCAGCGTTCGGCTGGAGTTCGTGTCTGTGCATGTGCACAGGCCTTGTGTTGGGTAAGCACCGAGGTGTGGGGGTGACAAACGGGTCAGAGCGCTTCGCCAATAGTGACATCGCGGAATATCACATCCTGCGGCGCACCTTAGACGCATCGTTTAACTACAATCCATATTCCCTAAACGGGGAGTTCACTATAAACGAACTTGGGACACGGATATGAGTGAATGGATAACAAAGAGAACCCACATAATAGCCACGGCAGTGGTATCACACCTTCTTCAAGCAGGTTGCGTTCAGAAAATCACTCAACGTTGGGGGACACTTTGTTGGCATTTTGAGAGGTAATCCAGCTCCTAGTTCGTTTCCTGTACTGTTCTCTGCTTATCAATGTTCGCTTACAGACAGTGGTCGCGAGAGCAATAAATGCCGGACTGACAACACAAAGAAAAAAGAAAAAAAACCTCGACGTTTTGCTTTAGCGGGGTCAAATATACAAAAAGCAAAACAAAAATGTCTCCTTTTTTGTGTGTGTCCACTCCTCATTTTCTTCTATTTGTTATTTTCTTGACACTCAAGTCTGCATTGTTCTCGTAGGTCGTTTCCCGGTCCGCTTGCGCGTCAGGGTGGCATCTTTACTTCCGTAAAACCACACCTTTTGTTTGAGAATTTTTTTGGGGGGAAACTCTATGGAAACAAAAGGCGCCTTTGGGAAGGCGAGGGGAGAACCTTCATTGTACGAACTTTGGGCTGAAATATGAGTCACAGTCGGCAAAAAAGCGATATTTTCACGAGTTCAGTTAAAGTCACTGTAGCTAATCGGAGCTAGCAACAGGATTTGGTTGCTCGAAAGAATGTTCACGTTTGCTCGTGCCACACCCACGCCACTTCATACCGAAAAACTCGGAAAATGGCGGAATGTGAAAAATGTATTTAAGATAATGAGTAGAAGATACTCGGAATTGTAATTAAAATAGAGTATTAAATACTCTCCATCAAAGGTATTTGCAAGATACCAAGATACTCCAAAAAGTATTTAAGATACAGTATCTTGAGTAGAGTATTTGAGATAGGCACAAGTCTGCTTGAGAGAAGCTCGAAACGAGAACGGGCTCAAATGATAACCAGCTGTCTGCGGTTTGTTTTTGTGCTTGATTGTTTATTGATGTTTCCGCCTAAGCGCGCCCACTTCGCAAACACACAAAGAACAGCGTGGTGCCTGGCCCCTGTTCACGCTTGAACGTTGTAAAAGCTAAATATCAGTCCAACCGGCTTTGTGCTTTGTGCCACGTGACTTCCCGCCAGCGGGTTTGTGTAAGCAGAAGATGAGTCGGCGTTCTGACACCTGCAGCCTATTGTAACAGCAAAGTTGTCAGTTTAAACCAGACATGGTTTCCGTGGTTCCTGCTCCAAGCTTAATTCCTTACCTCATTGATTTTGTGCAGCATTACAATAAACCGGAATGGAGATTCGTATCAACGTACTTTTCTATGGTTCCTTTGACTTTGCGATATTCAATGCATAACACAGAGCTTTGTAAATAAAATATATCATATTATTTTTAAACCGTTTTCCCCGTCTTCAGTTCCTGGTGACATTCTTGCCAAAATAAAGGCACGAATATCAGTATTTACATTTACTTGTCCAACGTGTACGAAAAAAAAAAAGAGAGAACGGAAAGTACCTCACGTACAAGTAAAAAAAAAACACGTTAATCTACATACAAAAAAAAAATCTTTATCTTAAAGTGAGCGGCGCGCCCGTGCGACGGTGCGGAACGATTTAGAGATGAGCATTTCAAAGGACAATTTGTAGCCAAACTTGGTGACGGGTGACGACGGTCGGTGACACCAGAAAAAACGAAAGAAAAACAGACACAACAACAAGAGAAATAAAAAAGACAAGTTCAATTAAACACTGTATAGCGCTGTCTTTTCTAGAGCTGGGCAATTGGTCGGTTAACCTACCGATTAATCGATTAATGCCTTAATCTGGAATAATTTATTAAACCGGTTAATCGGTAAAATTTTGACGGACGAAAAGAAAGTGAAAATTGCACGCTTCCCCGCAAAGACGTGGACGAGTACACCTGAATAAGGTAAACTGTAGGTGCAAGATTTGTACCTCCTCACAATTGCAGAAGGTTACACGTGTCCCTGTTACTTGAACGCCGTTCGAGTGTCCGTTTAGCGCAGCAGAGGCTACTTTAAACAACCAAAGGAGGTCGCTCCTGCCGGAGAACATCAGCGAACTGTCCCATGCGGCTGAAGTAATAATCTGTGAGTGTGAGTGCCTTTGATCATGATCTTAAATGCACATTGATGTTGACTCATAAAAAAAAAGTATGTGATCTCTTTAATACATATGCAACAAAAAAAAGAGAAAAAAAGTAATTTTGACTTTTTATTATGTAATTTGTAGGGCTGGGCGTCGATTAAAAATTTTAACTTGATTAATTATCGCCACCCTTTAATCGATTAATTAATCGGTTGCGTTCATTTTTATAAATAATATATTAAAAAGAATGCAACAGCTCGTCTTGCCTTTGAAGACTTATTTTGCTCTGTTACACGGCGCAAAGGACATTTAGAATTGAGAATGCATATAGTTCAACAATTCAAAGACTCGATTTTTTTGCTCCAGCTCCGAAGAAAAAAAGTTTATCCACATTCTCCGACAGGAAGACAAGAAGTCAGGGCTTGGGTGATGCTTTCTTCTTTTTTCAGAAAAATGCGCCTCGATGAGAAGGCGTTGATTGTTGTCTGCGTTTTGGCGGATGGTCCTTGCTGCAGCGGCGTACACGGGCACTTCGCTCGTAGGTGATACTGAAGCGAACTTAGCTTCCACTGTAGGAAAATGGCTTTTTGCAGATGATGCAGTGGACTTCCTTCGAGTTAAAAACTTCACCACTGGAGTTTACTTTAAACCCAAACTTTCCAGCGAGATTGCCTTTCATACTCGTGAACTCGTCCATTTTACGGGCCGAATACTGGAATAAGTAACCATGGCGTTGTTTGCTTCCGAGCTTGTTTTTCTGCTTGTTTGTCTTGCCTGGGCAGGATGTGTAAAGCGCAGACCGCATGGAGCGTTTTTGCTCGCGATTCAGGCGCGTCGGCGTCAAATTGACGTCACTTCCTGCGCGCGGCCGCGCGTTTTCGCGGGGGCGTTGGTTTCTAGCTGACCCAGAACAAGACGCGCGTGCCGAGGCGTCGAAGCGGCTCTCGCCCAATGAGGGTCGGTCTTACTATCACGTGATTCTGCACAGAAAACCGCTCCTGGTTTTGGCGGTATGACTGGTTTGACTGCGCTTCTTTTTGTTTGCCGATTGCACGTGCGATGGTTGACAAATGTGCATTCAATGAAATGCTCATTGACGAGGTTGAGAAGCGCCCCATTCTTTGGGACCTATCAGATAAGGGGTATAAAAATAATGACAAGAAGAAACACGTCTGGAATACCATAGGTGCTATCCTGGGAGTGGAAGGTATGTGTTTTCTGTGCCCTTTCCGCTTTTCTGCCACAAGCAGCATGTGCATGCTGCTTGCGTAGCGAATTTAGCTGTCAGCGACATTATGCTTTGACATTCTATCTTATGGTGTTTTGCTAAGTGGGAATAGTTTGTGCTTTGTCACAACGGTGCGCAGATTATACATTGCCTATGAACACGATAATTTTTCTACGGATGTAGACAGTCTTTTTCATGACATTGAGGAAAAAAAGCGTTTTGTGCCTTTTGATTTAATAGAAACGCAGTGTCTAGCGTTACGTCCGACGGAACCAGAAATAAAAATTAAAGTTAGGTCCGACGTAACTTTATGTCAAGGATTCGAGTTACGTCCGACGTAACCCAATATGAAAATTAAAGTTACGTCCGACGGAACTGCAAATAAATATTAATGTTACGTCCGACGTAACTTTACCCCAAGGTTTCGAGTTATGCCCGTTTCGACCGGGATGAGTTTCACTAAAGTAAACTTGCACTTCAGCGCAGGAAAGCACGCAACACGAACAATACACCACTGGCGACGCGGCTGGCTCAGTACGCTGTTTCGTATTCAGTGCAATTCAAAGTGTTGAAAAACATTTCTATTGGCCATATAAAAATTTAAAAAGTGGTCTTTTTGACACAAAACCCCGTTTTATTTAGTTATTTGTTACTTTAACTCTTATTTTGTAGTATTTGCGTGAGAAATTGCATCGCGCGTTGAGAAATCTGTTATCTGGCAACGCTGATAACGCGCGGCCGGCGGCGCTTGGCTTTGTCTGCATGCGGGTGCCCCCGCGTCAGCTTCCGCGCGAGCGTTCACAGCGCGTCGCGTTTTCGCGTGCAGAAAAACGCGCCATGCGGTCTGCGCTTTATAGATCCTCAAGACGTGAAGTTTTGCGGTCGCGCGGGGATCAATTGCGGGACCGGCTTGTTCGTCTGGCCTCGGCAGAACTGTAAAGGCCCGTTCACACCCTTTGCGATCTCTTAAAGGGATACTTCAACGAAATTTGAAATATTCCCGTCGTGTTCAAAAATAGGTTGAATATGATCCACAATAGCCGTAAATGACAATCGCCCGTTTGTATTTTGATCCTGGTGGCTGTATTTTTCGTTATAAACGGCCCACTCTGGCAAGCGCTCGGAGAAGGCCCAGCGCAATCGTGACGTAAATCGTCTCAAACGAGCAAAGCTACGGCGAGGCTGACGTCGAGAGGATGGCCTAGTCGATCCAGCCACCGAAGCGGCTGCTTTTGTACGAATTTTGAGTGACGGGTTAATCTTCTATAATCTTGTAGGGGGACAATAGCGACTTCTGCGACACACAAAAAGGATTCTCGGAAAGAGGGGAGTTCCTCCTTCCCCTTCTCTCGTCGTGGCCGGAGGCGAGACGATTTCCGTCACTAGCTCTCAAGGTTCCTAGACGAGCATTACAAACGAGGCGTTAGCGACATCCACCAGGTGCTCTTTGCTAATCGTTTAATTCGTTTTAAAATTCCTTTTCGAGACTTTTTTAACAAGATATTGGTATGTTCCATGTGATACTGCTCTTTTGGACAAATATAGACCAAAAAATGAGCGCCGAAATTTCGTTGTAGTATCCCTTTAAAGACCGACCAACGGAACCATATTCCGCAAGGTAGGAAAATGCCCGTCCGCCCCCCTAGTTTTTCACCCTCTCTCAAAAGTCACGTGACGGCAGGGGCTTCTTTTGTGTCGGCTTTTCCTGTAGGGATAATCCTGAAAAAGCGCGAAATGAGCGGCTAGCTGCGAGCGCCACAACGACCTTGAGACGTCCAGGTGTCTTGATGTTGGGGTCGTTCCAGCAGCCGCTCTCTGGCATCGCGCGGCGGCTGCTGACACCATTCCCGTGTCTGCACAAGTATTGGCTTGCGCAATAAAGGGTTCAGGTCGTCGATAATACATTTATTTCCAAAACTTATAAATCAAGTGGCTTTCCCTAATCTCGTCATTACTGTTTAAAACACATATCTCCTCTCATAGGTTGTTCATTACATTTTGCACTATTTTGCGTATTTATTCATCCTTGCCTCTGCTTGATGACTGTTTTATAACTTGATAAAGACCTTTAAATATTGGCGCGGGCTTGCGCGATCAACGCTGTACCGAATTTATCCAATATTGGACAAAGACTGGCGTCAGGAGGGTGGAAGAAGCAAGCCGCAATTCTGGCTTCTAATAAAGACGGTGCAGTCGTAAGATAAGTCTTTGCTTCACCCGCATCCACAACGCCCCATCGTTTGCGCAATCACAACTTCTCAGTAACCTAGCTGTATACCACATTTTACTCATAGTTACTATAGATGTGGCCCCACAGGCATTCCCGTTATGAGCGAGTCGACTTTTTAACGACCGGCGACTCTCTGATTGAGAATAAATATCACCTTCCCACAACAACCACCCCTTCTCTCCCCCCCCCCTTTCCCGAGTTGGGGAAATATCAGGCCACTCCAGGAAGCAGCCTGCAGACTGCGCCTTTTGGCTACTCAAATAACGCGGGCGAATCTTTCCTTTTGTCGCATTTCCACTTCTGCGCTTCCGCAAATTATGAATGTGGTAGGTTAGTCCAGTGGCTTAGAGCTCACTTTTTGAAAAGAACCGAAAATATAAACGGACCAGTTCAAGCTGAACTTTGCCAGACGCTTGAAGAGAGCCTGTAGTAATGAAAATGAACAGCTCTAATGTGGCAAGTCGGGTCAATCGATTCCTAATTTTCATCCCCTTTTGAAATGCTCCCGAAAAACAAGAAACCAGGACAAGCTGAGTGACGCAAGGCGCCTTGCCTGGTATTGTTCAGGCTGTCCCGGCTTTTTATGTAATTTCGGCGCTCCTCAAAACGCACAGTGCTCGGTTTCTAAACGCTGTCTTTATTTTCGCACAGAAATAAGACAAAATACGTAATCATTTTTGACACCAGTGCAATCCAATAGAGACTTCTATTTCCAGCAAGCTGCTTTCCGCCATGCTTCCATGTCATCCTCGAGGCCGCGAATGTTTGTGCACAGTGATTAAACTATTTACATCTAAATTGACATGCACTATAAATCTGGTACTCTCTCTTAGAAGCAGCATGTTAGTGCACATAAATTCCCCCAGGGTCTTGCCTTCGGATCGCGTGGATGGAGAATGGAAATATCCCGGGCATGATTTGTTCAGAAGGCTAGATTCAATGGTCGCCGATTGTTTCTACAAACTCCCTGGCAGATTCGCTACCATATACCCTGGTGTCCTTTCTCCAAGAAGCGAGGTTTTGGTGGAATTTCGTTGCTCGGCCGCTATCTTGAGTAGTGGCGCGAAATAGAGAGAGGGGGGGGGGGGGGAAGCAATGGTCTCGCAAGCTGATATATATATTTTTTTTTGCGATTGCGATATTTTGTTGTCTTTAGGTATGCCTTTGTGGTGTAAACAATTTTACGCACTTCCCACAACTATTTCATCGTCAACGACAGTTGTAAAGCATTTCGCACTGCCTCAGGTGCTTTGACCTTACGCACTAGACTCTAGAGCGTTACAGGAGCGAGTATTTCCGCAAAATAAATACGAGGACCTATTTCTCCCTTTGAATCGATCACTTCTGTGGCATCACGACGAACACACTTTCAGCATGAAATCATAACAAATAATGATTGATGATGAAATTTATTGGGTCCCAACAGTAGAGCCACACTATTTAGGTTTTAAATAAACTGGGCGTCGTTTATGCAATGTGTTTACTTCCGCGTTCGAATGTGTTGAGAATGAGTAGCCAAAAAGCGCAGATGCAGGCTGCTTCCTGGAGTGGCCTATCTCCCCAACTCGGGAAAGGGGGAGGGAGGGGGGGGGAGAAAGGGGTGGTTGTTGTAGGAAGGTGACAATTATTCTCACTCAGAGAGTGGCCGGTCGTTAAAAAGTCGACTCGCTCATAACGGGAATGCCTGTGGGGCCACATCTATAGTAGCTATGAGTAA
Source organism: Ixodes ricinus (assembly GCA_037355805.1). Lineage (NCBI taxonomy): Eukaryota > Metazoa > Arthropoda > Arachnida > Ixodida > Ixodidae > Ixodes > Ixodes ricinus. The sequence continues at coordinate 19,291 of JAZHYW010027149.1, read as the reverse complement.
AATATGGAATACAGCTACGTTACTGATAAGTTGTGATCGCGCAAACAATGGGGCGTTGTGGATACGGGTGAAGCAAAGACTTATCTTACGACTGCACCGTCTTTATTAGAAGCCAGAATTGCGGCTTTCTTCTTCCACCCTCCTGACGCCAGTCTTGTCCAATATTGGATGAATTTGGTACAGCGTTGATCGCGCAAGCCCGCGCCAATATTTAAAGGTCTTTATCAAGTTATAAAACAGTCATCAAGCAGAGGTAAGGACGAATAAATACGCAAAATAGTGCAAAATGTAATGAACAACATATGAGAGGCGATATGTGTTTCAGACAGTAATGACGAGATTAGGGAGAGCCACTTGATTTATAAGTTTTGGAAATAAATGTATTATCGACGACCTGAACCCTTTATTGCGCAAGCCAATCCTTGTGCAGACACGGTTTCAGCAGCCGCCGCGCGATGCCAGAGAGCGGCTGCTGGAACGACCCCAACATACCACGACCCCTCGATCTCCACCGACCGAGTGGCCTCGGGCTTGCAGCTCATGGGAAAAAGCGTTCGGTCGCGCTGGCTTCCTCAGACGGATTCAGCGTGCCCGCGTCAACGAGGGAAGACACCTGGACGTCTCAAGGTCGTTGTGGCGCTCGCTGCTAGCCGCTCATTTCGCGCTTTTTGAGGATTATCCCTACAGGAAAAGCCGACACAAAAGAAGCCCCTGCCGTCACGTGACTTTTGGGAGAGGGTGAAAAGTGGAGGGTCGGACGGGCATTTTCCCTCTTAAACCTGGGACACACTGGCGCCATCTATTGGGTAGCAGTGTAAACTCGGCGGTCCGGCATATTCTTTTATTTCTCTCGCGCATTATCCTTTCTTTCTTGGCTCGAAAAACTTTTGGAAACGTTATAAACGAGCCTTTCTCATAGGTATTACGCACATTCGACCTCGGAAATGCCGCAAAACCGTCGCTCTTGTGAAATGCAGTTCCACGATCACCGCATAGATGGCGCCATCTATGCGGTGATCGTGGCAGGCGTCCTGGCTTCGGTGTGTTAGGGGATAATCCCATGGGCGAACTAAGCTGGGGAAATTGACGATTTGCAAAATAGTGCGCGCCACCTATCGCGCAACGTTGGAAACATGGGTGCGAGGCTGGAAGGTGGTTGGAAAACAACTAGGCTTCGTGATGCATAGTTTTGGTTTGCCTTGAAATACGTGGGCGTAAAGCTCGTGCACGCAAGCTGTCCATCCGTGCAGCCTCTTCTCCCTATCGGGGTGCTGCAAAATCGACGTACCCGCGACAAAATGCGCGCTGCAGATCCGGCAGTGGTCGTTTAATTGGCTGCCATGGCGAGCCGTCCGTGTTTCTTCTCACGGCAGCTATCCAAGCTTCTCTTTTCGCAGGATACAACCTGGCCGACGGAAATCTAAAAAAAACTCGGCGTTCTCTCTGCCGTAGAAGTAATTCGTGCAACCAAGCGCAACACAGTGGGCCTGCATGACGGTAAGCAAAGCGACTCGAACTCTCGCCCGGCCGTACTCGCTCCCGCGCCTCTGTCGCAGCCTAGGAATATCCGGCACGCCCATTTGTTTTCCAACCAAACTCTGCTCGCGCATGCGCAGCAGCTTTTTTGCAAATCGTGGATTGAGTGAAGCCCCTCCTTTGTCGAGGACGTCCCAAGGCTGCCGGGTCGCCGTGCGTCGAGGTCAGACTGCAGAAGCAAGGAAAGGAGCCGGGCGGCAAAGACGGCCAGATGACACTGGCGTGGGTCAACCCGATGATCCTTCGGAGAAGGTCACGTCATCCCCGTGTACCAAGGTGCGTGGGCCACTCCACGGCGCCTCTCGCTCTGTCTCCGGGCGCAGCGATGCTCCAGGGCGTTCACCCGTGCCGGTTGGTCAGGAAGGGCAAGGTCGTCTCCGGAGGCCTTTCGCAACAGTGTCCAGTTGACTTCTTTTTAAATGCCGATTAGAAAACTGATTAACCGGTTAAAAAATTTGATCGCGATTAAAGCCTTAATCGATTAATCGGAAGGTTAATCGATCGATTGCCCAGCCCTAGACTAATTTGCATGGAAATGAACGGCTCTGATTAATCGATTAAAGGGTGGCGATTAATCGGGTTAAAACTTGTAATCGACGGCCAGCTCTAGATAAAGGAACACGGCGGCAGGTTGCGCGAGTTATAAAGAGTCCGAATGTCGCCGCAGTGTACTTTTTTATTTTATTTTTGAAAATGGCGCGGGTTCGTTTGTGGCGCCATCTCTTTCCTGACAAAGCAAGCAAACGCGAGGCTCCTCGCGAACGCTGGTGGTGCCGTGGTCCCAGCGAGCGAGCGAGCGCACACACGGGGAACGCTTGTGGCGCCGTCTCTCGCCGGAGAAAAGAAGCGGAGGCGAGCGGAGGCAAGAGCGAGTAGGTCGCCGCGTTCCCTCCGGCCGTCCGGGTGTGCTTCCGGACTTCCCGTCGAGAGCGCGCGCACACGACGAACGTTTGTGGCGCCGTCTCTCGCCGGTGAAAAGAAGCGTAGGCGAAACTAATAGCATCTTCGATCAACTGACTCCGTAAGTGTGACGTCATGGGTCCAAATAAACCGTTGCTAGGGTCGTTGTTATGGACGAATACATGTGGCTCGGTTTTGCTACGAAAACCCGACCGTTCAAAAATCAGGAGTAGGATTTAAACTTCTAAAAATCACAGATATAGAAAGCTTGAATGTCATATATGTTTCGACAGAAGTGTGCCGGTAATCGCTCGTTTCTGAAATATTTACGACTGCAACTTCCGGTCCTCAAGATGCCTGCAGCAGACGACGAATGCAAGAAGTATGCCGTCTGCCGCACGCCGGCCGTCCAAGTGGGGCCGTCGTTTGCATCGTGTGAATAAAGACGATATTCTGACATCGCATTTGTTTGAAATATAATGAGTTTCATACACTTAAGATTTCATAGTGTGGTGCGATGCAAAATATGGTTTATCGAAAGTCCGGGCGTCGATCGAGATGATAGTCTGCTAAAAGATCGCATTGCACCCGCGAGAAAAGCACTTCAGGCGAACGGTTGAGATCCCAAATTTTGTTTGCGGACTCGCGCTATGCGAGGGTGCTTCGTATACCTGGTTGTAACCATCGCGTGGAGAGATTCTTGCAGTTTCTTCAGATTTCCGCAAGACCCCAAAGCGCGAAAGAACTGGATAAAAAACATAAGGTGAGTCTATTACAGACTGTACTCGCATCGCGGGTTCGATGAAGAATGAAGATCTTCACCAAAAGAGCACATCCACGGAATTTGATGTATACCAAGGGGGGGGGAAAGCAAAATACTGCGAAATCGCGATAGACATGCAATTCTTTAATAACCTGACAACCACAATAATAAAATAATAATAACAAACGACTTGCATCGACGGCGTACGATTTGTTTCTCATGGTGGCCTGCACTACGCCGGTAATGCACTTCGGGTCGTCGTCGTAACTGATCTGCGTGACGTGGTTTGATTTTACTGCATTTTCACCCCTCGTAACTAAGCTGGGTTGTTCACCGGAAAAAAAGAACGCACATTGCGGAGGCCTCTACGGCCACGGCAATCCACTTGTTTTTGTCGCTTGTTTACCGACGCATTTCAAAGAAGACGCCCGCTGCAACAGAGGCCAGCAAATCTATCGTGTCGTCTGCTACCAAAGCAAAGCGGAGTGTAAGACTTCAGAAATGGCTTTCATCGTTGCAATATGACACTGAGACGACAAGAACATCTTCATAATTAGATATCAAGAAGTTAGGTTGCTTACAAAAAATTATTTACTTACTTGTAAGCAAAAATCTAGCCTCATGTGGAGTCTCCATGCATTAGTCCATAGCAACGCCCCTAGCAACGGTTTGTTTGGACCCAAACGCCATGTTGTGACGTCATCACTTACGGGGTCAACTCGCACCGGAATCGCCCTAAAACCAGCACAGTGCACAGCGCTCCTCGGTCGTGCAGCGCGAAGTCGGTGCAACATCGAGGACAAACTGCGCCGCGCCGGTGCACCGCGGCGAGCTCCACCTTGCGTCACTTCGCGTTTTGTTCGTTTTTTCTTGTGTAAGTCAGCGCACGGTGCCCGTCTGCTGTCAATAGGGAGTTTTAGAATAACGTACGCAATTTTAGCGCACGCTAGCGCTAAATTTAGCGCTTGTATTAGCGCACGCGACGCGAGAGAGTTTTAGAATAGCGTTTCTCCGTCGCGACGCAAAGCCCAAGCATCTCGCGCTTGCAACGCCACCAAGATACAGTCACAATTTTTATTTCACACACGAAATGCTGTAACTTTAGAAAAAACAAGTTTTTTGGTCCAGAGTATTATTTTAGATTTGTTTAAACATGAGAATGCGACGCGAGCGGTTGACCGGTCGTGTCCGCTTGCGTCGCCTCGGCAAGAGAGGTCTGTGTACTGACCTTCGCACATCGTACTTTCGCCGAGAAATGTTCGCGCGTCACAAGCATCAAGTTGCCGGTGATCGTTGCCAAACCGAGTACAATGTCGTCCCGTATTGAAAATCGCAGTCGCGAGGATGCCGACCACGTCGCACTCACGACGCCGCCAAAGCAGCCGCCGACATAATCCTGGAAGCCGCCATTTTTTTTAACGCTGCTAGTCTTGGCTGTAGCCAACTTCCCACCACGAATCCTCCTTGGAGAAGTGCAAAGACTCTTTGCGTACGCACGCTATTTCCGAGAAATAGCGCGCGCTAAAATTGCGCACGCAAAGCGCAAAACCTGGTTTGCGTTCGGAGCATGCGCAGTGGCGACGACGCTATTCTTTGCGTGCGCAAAGTTTTAGCGTGCGCTATTCTAAAACTCCCTAATGTCTCATATTCTTTTACTCGCGGATTTGACGGTCCCACACAAATGAACATCGTGGACGTGATTGTCGATGGGGTCACGAAGCGGGTGACAATTCCACATGTATATGTTGGCCACCATTGTTGGTTCAAGAAAGAGAAACACCAGATAATAGCCGTACCTCGCTGTCATCGAAACACCTCGCGACGCTTTCCACGAAGTTCGTACCTTTTAGGCGCTCCTTGCCACCGCAGCAATCGCCGGTAAGCGCGGCGATGGTAAGAAGCTCGTCGTCTCGCCGTCAGAAGAGCTGAGGAATTCATCTAGTGCAGCTGTGAGGCGTGTTCGTTTTGCAAGATCGCCATCTCGATAGTCTGCGCGTCTGCTACTCCCGCCATCTTCTCGATTCCCGCTCCTGGCCGCAATGCCTGATGGGACTGCACCCCGGCGCACCGTCAATTTTCTCGGTGCGCGTTGGGGCAACGAAAAGCCGCACCGGGAAAGTACACTTGGTTGATCGAAGACGTCCGGTGCGCACCGGTGCACTTGATCGAAGATGAAGGGGCGCACCTCGCTGCCCCGGTGCGCACCGGTGCGGATGATCGAGGATGCTATAAGCACTGCCTCCGGAGCGTTCGGCACCGCCTCCCGTGCCGCCGGGCGCGTACCCCCCCCCCCCCCCCTGGCTCCGCCCCCCTCCGTTCACCGGTGGCAATCAATTCGTCGAAGGACGTTTCATGGACAAATCGTTTCGTCGACACTGCGATGTTTCATCGACAGATCGTTTCGTGGAAACGAGCACCCGCTCGTTTCATCGACAGACGTTGCGACGTTTCGTCGACAGCTCGCTCTGCCAGCTCCGCCAGATGTACCTCCTCGCGGCCTCTGCGCCTGCGCGGCGCGCGGCCTTGTGCTAGATGGAAGGATGGATGAATGGATGAAAGATGGCCGACTGGGCCAAGTAGGGCGAACCAGTGCGCAGCTTCTTGCCTCACCAAATTAAACTATCACAATTTTTTTTTTTTTTTGGGGGGGGGGGGGGGGCATTGATTGCACTGATGTCGGAACTTAAGATTTCTATGGTCTCGCTCGTGTCTTTACCCTAACCTTTAGGGAAACGTTGTCAAAGCCGGAAAGTTCTGTTCTTGACCACTGTCCTTTCTTAAATTAGATCCTTGAAACATCAACAATATGCACTCCTCTTGAAGGCTAAGCTTCGGCAGCATATACGTGATCGAGCTGCCTGTACGTCATCGAATGCAACCCTTCGAGGGCTGGCCGCCGGCACTTCGACTTTTTTGACGAAGTGGCAGGGTCGTTTACACAGCAAGTGTATCTCTCCGCGCGTCGCGTCTTTTGGTAGAATCCTCAAGAGCCACCCGAAAATAACATTGATAGTCCACACGTCAAAACATGAAGCTCTATAAAAAAAATTAAAAAACGAGACGAGGGTAGCGCTGCGACTGTGTCTCCTTCTGTGTCCGTTCTCCATTCGCGCTTTTTAATCATTAGAAAAACGAGGCCTGTCCACGGAGCACACAGCCATTTTATCGTTAAAAATGGCATAAAATCGGTTTTTAAGCTAATTGGCATCTGGTCTTAGCCGCTAGCAATAAACTTTGGAGGAAACTGAGCATTCGGTTACGCGTAGTTTACTTTTACGGTGATAAAACACGGTTCCTTTTTCCTCTAAACACCGGGTATTCAACATACTGTACTTCTTACCAGACCGGATACGATTTTTAGACTTTAGGACATTTAGCTTCTGGATATTCAATAACACAATAGTTCTGCATATGTTATGTCTGTACTGAAATTTTGCATGCACATAAACCAATGTGTAACCAAAGAACGTTAGATTTGGAAGCCGCTCTTTTATGCAAAGAGCTGCGTCACAAACTCGCCCCTGGTATCTGTCTGCTGGCATTGATGAAAACACAACTGAATGTCGCGTGTGAGGACCAGTATCCTGCTGCCGACAGATCTCGTCTAGTGGTGTTATACCGGCTCCAAGGCTTTGGATGTGGCGGCTGCTCGATAGAAGCTAATGCATTAGGTTGCACATTCGATATCAACTATGGTTTACTTTGTGTAATAAGACTAAACTTGGGGTAATATTTTATTTATCTATTACCAATTCTCGTTTTTTTTTAAATTTTAATGTAGCGTTTTTTTAGGTTTACTCGCGGGCACCGTCCTCGCGGGAGTGCGCGTGTCATTGCGTTTCGTGATTTTGTTATTTATTATTATTTGATATTGTTTACACCCCTTCTTATGTAATGTCCTTTTTAAACGGCCCTTAAGGATAAATGACGAGGAAACGGGTGCGGTTAAACCGATTTTTCGCATATAAGTCGCAGTAGCCAGTAAAACACTGCATCACTTTTCCTTTTGATAATTGAGGGTAATATACATGTTTAATTTAAATTAAAATATTACGGTTGTAGTGTAGCAATAAAAGGCTGCAAGTTGTATTTTTGCCTAAAAATAAACAACATGAAAGAAAAAGTCAGTGTCCACGCCTTTTTTCACCATCCACCATCGGATCGAGGTTTTGTTTTGCGCCTACGCACATTTTTCTCCGCCACTTTTCTTCTAGTAACTTTCGGTCCAATAAACGGGCATTGGAACTTGCAAATATCCGAATATGCCGCGCGCGAAATCCTGTTCCCTTTTGCTTATTCCATGTGAAACGGATGAGAGCGAGAGGTTAGCGCAGTTGCTCCTCTTGGAGAGAAACTGGCACTGCGCATCGTTTTTGTCATCTGTTACAACCGCTTGCACTTTGAGTTTCCGGCATTCCTTTCGGAGACGAGAAAAAAAAGTTTGTCGACGAAACGTATTATGGTGCTGCTGTCCACGAAACGATATTCGACGAAACGTTACAGTGTCGACGAAACGTGTGTCCATGAAACGTGTGTCCACGAAAAGTTGTCCACGAAACGTAATTCCATGAAACGAGTTTCGACGAAATGATAGGGACCCCCGTTCACCGCCCGACCAGCAGCATCAATACCGCCTCCCACTCGGGACTGCGTGAGTCGCACTTGGCGACCACGACCACAATTGGTATAGTCAAAGCGTATTAAAAATGTCGCATTCCGCTGGATTCAGAGCTCAAAGCTATCAAAGCGCGTGTACTTACGATCGCGGCAGAAATGTAAACATGCCGGGGTAGTGGATCGTCGTGGCCTCGGAAGTACAACAGAGCTGCGGCATTGACGAAAAGCTTGTTTAATTTTGAAGGTATAGCACTCTAACTTCAAAATAAAAGCTATCGCAACATCTTGGTGGCGCTAGAAGTGCGAGATACTTGCGTTTTGGGACCCCGGCAGAGAAACGCTTTTGCCGTCCGTATCACGAGATAAAGTAGCGCCCGTTGTTTCTAAAACTCCCTATTTTCTCGGCACACCTTTGCTTGTTAAGCTAATTTTTTTTTTAACTAGTTGTGCTTGCTTTAGCTGTTCTTATGTTTGGAACTGTGCTTGGAAATTGTAGCTTATGTCAACAGAGCACACTTATTGAATTGTTCCTTTAGAAAATGTCTTACTGGTCTAGCAGTGGACTGATGTGGTTCCACTATAAATTGACTACATTGGTGATACTTATTTTCATTTGAGAAGTTACACTTCCATAGTATTTGATTCATGCAGAGCCACTATGCCTTTGCAGTCAAATGGTTCAAAAGGATAGCCATCTTTTGAAACGCGTGACAGCATGCGACTAGTTTTGAAGTTTTGGAAGTGGACTGGATGGTACTGTTAAGGCAAACAGGGCAAACTTCGATCCTCTAACCTTCCCGAATCGATCTGGGTTTACATACATATGTATATGTTGACCTAACTAAATGAAGCGTTGTTAGGAATCCCACAAACATAAAGCTGATATCAATTTGACATTATTTAATTTCAAGGTTCTTCAGAAGTTTGACGCTTGATAAGTTTTGAAGGCATTTAGGCTCATAATGAAGACAGAAAACAATGGAAATCCAGCCTCTTAATTTTATTTTCTTCGGTCTGAAATTTCCAGCATGCTCCAGTCATCTACCTAATGGCTTTAGCATTAATCACTTTCTGTGTTTACATCATATCCTCCACCTTTGCCATGCTGCGGATTAACTCTGTTTGTTCTGCTGCTCATTTCAGGATTTCAAGCAAGAAGTATGCAATTATGCTCTGGCACATTCAAGACACAGTTTGTGACAGTGTTCAGCATCCAGATGCCTTCATAACAGAAGCAAGTGTACCCCAAGACCCTTTTTTGCATAATAAAATGTATAAAGGGATTACCATACCCTGTGTGCTTATGCAGATGGCCTATATGCCAATACACCAATAGGCTGATACACCAATAGGCCCCTAAACCTATAGGCCCATACAATAGGTGTCAATAAACCGATAGGCTATCGGTTTTCTCTATGGGAATTTTTGTTATATATATGCATACAATGTCAACTTGTACTGTGGAACATACAAACCTTGTGAGCAGAAAAAAAGTTCTATTTATAATGACATATTGACTGAAATGATGACATACCGACTGACATGATGACACAGTGACTGAAAGTCAAACAATAGTAGCGGTTATAGGACATAAATAACTTTTCTTTTTCGTACGGGCGCCGCCACTTTGAATTGTCATCACTTCCAGTATGGGCGAAAACATCGTTTTGCCGTCGCCACGCCGATAAAAGGCATTTCGGACATAAACGTAACCGTCACACATTCTCGTTTTGCCTCCCCTCTATGTTTTTACTATTCACAGCTTGAAACATTTTGATATTTTTTCGTCGCCCATACCGGATATGCCTACTTGGCGGTCGGGAGCGAGAGTAAGCGGAAAAGGTCTTCTAGACCTTTTCCGCTTTATCTCGCCCCGACCGCCAGAAAAGGTCTTCTAGACCTTTTCCGCTTACTCTCGCCCCCGACCGCCAAGTAGGCATATCCGGTATGGGCGACGAAAAAATATCAAAATGTTTCAAGCTGTGAATAGTAAAAACATAGAGGGAGGCAAAACGAGAATGTGTGACGGTTACGTTTATGTCCGAAATGCCTTTTATCGGCGTGGCGACGGCAAAACGATGTTTTCGCCCATACTGGAAGTGATGACAATTCAAGATGGCGGCGCCCGTACGAAAAAGGTCTATACTCTCACAATATGGTGTCACCCCGTCTTACAGGTAAAATATCTGACAAATATTTTTGCTTTAAAATAAAAGCTGAATTCACTGCATACTACCAAAGAATGCCATCTCCTACATCCTCTGTTTCTTGCCCATGCTCTTAAACTAAGACGAGCGCTGCTTTGCTGATTTCTTCTTGCATGCTGAAGTAGTAGTGGAGCAACTGGGCAATTGTTTCTTTGTGTTCAGCGCATGGAAACATTATTGCGCATGTGTCAAGAACACTGTCGGTTGTGTCCCAGTACACAGTCTGGTGGCTTTTATTTTCCACGAAGAACTGTTCCGCTTTCTTCAGTAGCTGTAAAAGGTTCTTGTTGGGGTGTATAAGGCCTACTCTGTTCTTCACGTTTGTCAGTGCTGCTGTAGCAGAAGTCTTCTCGATGCTAAAAGCGGATCGGCATGCAGGGCAGCATGTAGCTTTTTTATCATTTTCACACTCAAAAACCCAGTTACACAATATAGTATGCAGTCCACAGCCTTGGTTTCTTGAGCCTTTTCTGTCCAGACATCTTCGCATTTCCAGTCTTCGACAGAAATTAGACTGTCAAGCTTGTTCTTCATTTGGTCAACGAGATGAGGAGAATATGTAGTAACTTGCGATCGGCCCTCAGGATTGCATGACGCCACTGCTCCGTGCGAGCGTCATTTAATGGAGCTTTAAACAAGGACACTCGCACTGCGCAGTTTTCCGGTACCCCGAATCGCAGTTGGGAACGAAGCACGTCGTTCCCATCCTTATAGCTTAACTTCTTCTCCGGGTTAAGGCTCATCTTCGTGCACGATGGTGGCACCTGTGATCGACACAGTACCAAAGCAAAACATGATGCCAGCCACTGGCCGTTCACCACCACCACACCGCGCAAAAGGCGAGCAAGCTACGCCCCCGACACCGTGGCCGCCGAGGAGAGACCTCATACCCACGGTGCTCACACCTCAGCGCCCTTCGCGGCGGCGCGGAACTAACTATACTTAGTTTCACCTTTCGTTGTACCGCAGCAAAGGCTAGAAGTGCTAGCTCATAGCGTTGGCAGCCGCTCTTAAAGGGATACTTCAACGAAATTTGAAATATTCCCGTCGTGTTCAAAAATAGGTTGAATATGACCCCAATATCCGTAAATGACAATCGCACGTTTGTATTGTGGTCCTGGTGGCTGTATTTTTTGTTATAAACGGCCCACTCTGGCAAGCGCTCGGAGAAGGCCCAGCTTAGGGCACGTGACATCCAACGCAATCGTGACGTAGGTCGTCTGAAGACGAGCAAAGCTACGGCGAGGCTGATGTCGAGAGGATGGCCTAGTCGTTCCAGCCACCGAAGCGGCTGCTTTTGTATGAATTTTGAGTGACGGGTTAATCTTCTATAATCTTGTAGGGGGACAATAGCGACTTCTGCGACACACAAAGGGATTCTCGGGAAGAGGAAATTCCTCCTTCCCCCTTCTCTCGTCGTGGCCGGAGGCGAGACGACCTCCGTCACTAGCTGTCAAGGTTCCTAGACGAGCATTACAAACGAGGCGTTAGCGACATCCACCAGGTGCTCTTTGCTAATCGTTTAATTCGTTTTAAAATTCCTTTTCGAGACTTTTTTAACACGATATTGGTATGTTCCATGTGATACTGCTCTTTTGAACACATATAGACCAAAAAATGAGCTGTGCCGCCGAGATGTGCCCCAGAGCAAGGAGCTCGCGCTTGTAGCCTTTCCTGCGGTACATCATAAGGTGAAACAAAGTATTCTCCTGGCTCGAGGCTAGCTCCGAACACGATCTGGTCGCTCGCTCCACGCGGGAAAAGCGGCCAGGGTCACCACCTAAATGTATTTCTTCCACCGTGGGGTGGAGACATCTGGCCATTTTGTCCCACACTTTTATTTTAATTTTTTGTTCGGAAGCCCGTGAAAGAGCGTGTCGCGGCACGCGTTTGTGGCGCTGACCGTGCTATGGCGACATTTTGTTTCCGTCGATTTATTTGTATTTTACCCGTGAGCGCTTGCTGTCGGCATCGGGTGCTAGTACTAAGGGGTCCCTATCGTTTCGTCGAAACTCGTTTCGTGGAATTACGTTTCGTGGACAACTTTTCGTGGACACACGTTTCATGGACACACGTTTCGTCGACACTGTGACGTTTCGTTGACAGCACCACCCTAAAACGTTTCGTCGACCAACCTTTTTTTTTTTTTTGTGGTTTTGAGAGGAATGCCGGAAACTTAAGGTAGAAACGCTTGTAACAGATGACAAATACGATGCCTAGTGAAGTTGCTCTCCAAGGTGAGCGACTGCGCTATCCTCTCGCTCTCATCCGTGTCACACGGAATAAGCAAGAGCGCACAAGACTTCGCGCGCGGCCTATTCGGATATTTGCAAGTTATGATTCCCGTTTATGGAACCGAAAGTTACTGGAAGAAGAAAAGTGGTGGAGAAAAATATGCGTAGGCGCAAAACAAAACTTCGATCCAATAGTGGGTTGCGGAAAAAGGCGTGAGCACTGATTTTTGTTTGTTCATAATGGTTCTTTTTAAATAAGAATACAGCTTACAGCCTTTTATAGCAACATTACAAACCTAATATTTCAATTGAAATTAAACGTTCATTACCCTCAATTATTGAAAAGGAAAAGTGATCCTTTTCCTTTTCCTGGGAAGTTACTGGAAGGAGGTGAAGAAGAGCTACGCGCCCGGGGGCATAGCTCTTCTTCACCTCCTTTCCCGTCTTCTCCTCCGCTGCACCGCTCCCTACATTCCCCCGTCGCCGCGGTCTTCGCGTGGGCAAAGGGGGAACACATCCGGTCGGCAGGATCGGCCAGGTCCGTCGGGCAGCCGCGCTTGCGCGTGGCGTAATATGATCCCCACAGTACCACTAGACGAGATCTGTCGGCAGCAGCCGACTGGTCCTCACACGCGACATTCAACTGTTTTTTTTATCGATGCCAGCATACAGATACCAGGGGCAAGTTCGTGACCCAGCTCTTTGCATAAAAGAGCGGCTTCCATATCTAAAGTTCTTTGGTCACATATTGGTTTATGGGCGTGCAAAATTTCAGTAGAGACCATAACATATGCAGAACTATTGTGTTATTGAATATCCAGAAGCTAAATATGCTAAAGTCTAAAAATCGTTTGCGGTCTGGTAAGTACAGTACGTTGAATACCTGGTGTTGGGAGGAAAAAAGAACCGTGTTCTATAACCGTAAAAGTAAACTACGCGTAGCCGAATGCTCAGTCTAAGACCAGATGTCAATCAGCTTAAAAACCGGTTTTATGCCATTTTCAACGGTAGAATGGCTGTGTGCACCGCGTACAGGCCTCGTTTTTCTTTCAAATTTTTTTTAAGAGCTTTGTTTTGACGTGTGGATTATCTATGCTGTGTTTAGGTGGCTCTAGAGTCACTAAATAAAGCTACGCTTTCAGAGTACCGCATTCCTTTTCTTTGGCAGTTCGCCGACAATATAGTCGCTCTATTCAACAGTAATCTGGTTCGCTGCAGCATCATTGGACAGCGGCAGTCACGTGAGTCACTATCGTCATCATCGCGTTTTTTCAACGCTACCATCTTGGGTCCAGCGATCCGCTGCCTGCTGCTGTTTTACTGTTTACTGCGCGCACACGCCGAAGTCAGTCGCTCAGCACGCACATTTTCCTTCTTATGTCGAGATACGAACAACACGACCTTGATTCGCTGCCACAGCTGCGGCTACAGCAGCTGGCGCTGGCGACGGCTACAGCTCGGCTTGGCTTAGCTACAGGCACGACGCGGACCCAAGATGGCGGCGCCTGACGCGCTTCAGAGGCGTAGTTTGGGAGTTTCGGTACTCTGAAAGCGTAGCTTTATTTAGTGACTCTAGGTGGCTCTTGAGGATTCTACCAAAGACGCGAGGCGCGGGAAGATACACTTGCTCTGGAAACGACCCTGTTACTTCTTCAAAACAGTCGGAGTGCCGGCGGCCAGCCCGCGAAGGATTGCATTCGATGACGTACAGACACTTCGATCACGTATGCTGCCGAAAGCGTAGCCCTCAAGAGCAGCGCATATTGTTGAATGTTTTAAGAATCTAATTTGAGAAAGGACAGTTGTCGAAAACAAAACTTCCCGGCTTTGACAACGCCTCCCCAGACGTTCGGGCAAAGACACGAGCGAAACCATGTAAATCATAAGTTCCGACATCAATGCGATTAATGCAACGAGCTTGAGTGAACTTAGAGCGGTAAACCAGCGTTCAAAAATGGCACTCCCCGGTTGCCGCCATCTTGCCTGTTTGCCACATTAGTGATCACGTGACGTCAAGATGGCTGCGCCCAGAGGTGGGCCAGATCAGATTGGTCAGATCGCGGTAAGCAGGGGCCCTCTGGGGTTGCGTTCCAATCTTACTCGAATGGCTCCGAGTTACGCCGGTTGGGTCATGTCACGTGACAAGACTGATAGAGTAACTGGACGCGGGTAGGTTTTCGAACGCCAAGGTGCAAAATATTTACCCTATGGTGACATCAAATAAATTTTGGAACGCGGCCGTGCTTACCGTAATCTGGCCAATCTGATCTGGCCACCTCTGGGCGCAGCCATCTTGATGTCACGTGATCACTAATGTGGCAAACAGGCAAGATGGCGGCAACCGGGGGGGGGTGCCATTTCCGCTGCAGGCCTTGGGTTGCGGTTTACCGCTCTAAGGTGATACTCAAGCTCGTTGGATTAATGATCCAAAAAAAAAAAAAAAGCAGGAAAAATAATTGCGATAGTTTAAGTTGGTGGGGCAAGATGGCTGCGCACTGGTTCGCCATACTTTGCCCAGTCGGCCATCTTTCATCCATTAATCCATCCATCCAGCACAAGGCCGCGCGCCGCGCAGGCGAGTCTGAGGAGGCGCCCGGCAACAGCCGTCTCCGCGTGAACGAAACTTGATCCGTGCGAGCGGGCCTCGGTCGGCGGTTGGACTTCGCGCGCTTGTTCTTATACGCGTAGTCGCGGTATGTAACTCAGCGCGCCGCCGGATACTAGCAATATGTATCAGTTTCCCCCTTCTGGGTTAAAACTTAAGACGTAGTCTTGCAAATGTGCTGGTTGCTTGATCCTGCGACCGAATCTAGTCCTTGAATCGGAGGTTGTCGGACCGTCCGCGGTATTGTTGTCTGTGGTGATCTCTTCTCCGCGTGATTCCGGTTGTCCTATAGCTGGGGGTTCGTTGGCGGTCTCGGCGTTCGTCTCGACGTTCGGGTAGCTCATGAAGGGCGATATTTCCTCTTCCATGTACGGAGCTCCTCTGTTTTCTTGTCGACGGCGAATATGGTCCACGTGTCGACGCTGAAATCTTCCATCATTCGACTTTGTCTGGAATGATCGAATTCCCATCGGCTTCACGATTACAGCTGGCAGCCAGGTCGGACTTCCGCTGAAATTCCTCACGTAGACTGGCTGTCCAATAGAGTAATCTGCCGTTACTCCATCGCTGGGAACCTCTCGGTTTTCGTTCGTAGACCCCAGCTTCATGAGATCGAGGGGTGTGGCTATTCGTCGGCCGAACATTGCTTCGGCGGGTGTTTTTCCCGTAGAAGATGAGACCGTCGTGTGCTGTCGGAACAAGAACCTGGCGATTCTGCACTGAACTGTTCCTTCCGTGAGCTTCAAGAGGGCTTTCTTCGTTTCGCCCACCATCCGTTCTGCTTGCCCGTTGGTTGCCGGATGGTATGGTGCACTCGTGTAGTGCTTGATGCCGTTTTTTGTCAAAAACTCGTTCATTTCGCTTGATACGAGATTCGGCGCGTTGTCAGAGAAAAGTATTCTCGGTACGCCAAAAGTTGCAAAAACGGAGCGTAGAGCGTCAATGACGTGTGCGGACGTCGTGGCACGCATCGGCTTCACTTCCAACCACTTGGAGTACGCATCGACGATGATCAAATACGAAACCCCATCGATTGGTCCTGCGAAATCGATGTGAATTGTCTCCCAGGGTCGGGTGGCAGGTGACCAGTCAGGTGTCGGTGCTGCTGTTTTTGCCCGATGATGTTGCTGGCAGGTCTCGCACACAGATGCGATGTCCTCAATGTCGGCATTTAGCCTTGGCCACCAAAAAAGACTTCGGGCAGTGCTTTTCATCGCCACAATACCTGGATGATTTGCGTGCAGCATCTTCAGGGCTTGCTCGCGCGCTGCTTGTGGTATGATAACACGTGCTCCCCAAGTTACGCAGCCATTTTGGGTCGCCAACTCAAGTTCCCGACGCTTGTACGGCGTGAACTCGTCTCCTGTCCACTTGGAGGTTGTGCCATCTTGCAGTCCCTTGTACACTTGTGACAACACCGGGTCATCTCGAGTGAGACTTGCTATCTGCTGAGCAGTGAGGGGTGGACTCTCCATGGCTTCCAGCAAGAGTACATCACCTGGTGGCGCCGGTTCGTCCTTTGTGTCTGGCAGAGGTAGCCGGCTGAGCGCGTCTGCGTTCTGGTGATTCTTGCCTTGCCGATAGCGCAAGTCGTAGTCGTAGCAACCTAGCATGAGGCACCATCGCGTCATGCGCGGTGAGAGCATGAGTGGAATCTGGCGTCCTTGGCTCATTATCCCCAAGAGCGGCTTGTGATCCGTGTAGACAGTCACGTGTCGACCGGCGACGTACTGGTGAAAATGCTTCATGCCAAATACAACTGCAAGTCCTTCCTTGTCGAGTTGAGCATAGTTGCGTTCGCTTTTGCCCAACGTTCGCGAAGCGTAGGCGATTGGTGCTTCGAAACCGTCATCGCTGAGCTGAGACAGAACCGCTCCAACGCCGTATGGCGACGCGTCACAAGACAGGATAAGTTGTTGCTCTTCCCTGAAGTGGGCCAAAATTGGTGCTGAGGTTAGGATCTCCTTCAGTTTCTGGAAGGCCTTCCGTTCTTCGCTGCCCCAGCGCCACTGGGCGTCTTTGTCGAGGAGTCGATGCAGCTTTTCGGCAACGGATGCGCGGTTCTGCAGGAATCGACTGTAGAAGCTCAGGATACCCAGGAAAGCCTGTAGCTCCTTTTTGTTGGTGGGTTCGGGCGCTTCGGTGATTGCCTTTAGCTTCTCCTTGGTTGGGCTCACACCCTTGGCATCCACGTGGTAGCCAAGAAACTCCATGGACGGAACACCGAACTTGCATTTCTCTTTGCATACGCGCAGTCCTGCCTCGTTGAGCCTTTGCAGAACGGCGTCCAAGCCGTTGCACGTGCTCTTCTTCGGTTGTCCCTGTGACCATGATGTCATCGAGGTATGCGCCGGTACCTTCGAGTCCTGTTAGCAAGGTATCCATGAACTGCTGAAAGAGCAGCGGCGCCACCGAAACTCCGAAAGGGATTCGCTTTACGCGGTAGAGTCCCTTCGTGGTGGTCACGGTCAGTAATTCTGCCGTGGCGTCGTCAACGTGTAGTTGTTGATACGCTTGTTGAAGATCTATCTTGGAGAAGATCTTGCCTCCTCTAACGATTGACAACAATTCTGATGCCGTGGGCAACGGATATGCGTTGGGCTTGAGTGCAGGATTTACCGTGCATCGGTAGTCTCCGCATAACCGCAGGCTGCCGTTCTTCTTCCGAACGATGACCAAAGGAGTTGCCCAGGACGACGACTTCACTGGCTCCAAAATGTTCTGAGCTTGAAGTTTGTCCAGCTCCTCGTGTACCGCTGTCCGTAGAGCGAGGGGAACTGGCCGACACTTCAAGAATTTTGGTGTTGCCTCTTGGTTGAGGTCAATGTGCAGTGGGGTGCCGACGTGTCCATCGAGGTTTCCTTTGAACACCTTGTCATGCTTCGCGATAATATCGTTGAGAGTTCTCGGCGAAACAGCATGTATTCCGGACACCTTGATGTCGAAAGCAGAAAACCAGTCTCGCCCCAGGAGGCTTGCTCCTGCTCCAGTAACCACGTAGAGGTTGAGACGAGCTTCTTTCCCTTTGAATCGCACGGTAACAGGGAGTTTTCCAGCGAGCTGCATCTTGTCTCCAGCCCATACGTGCAAAGAGAGATCGCAGCGTTCGAGCTGAGGCGGTTGATCTTGCCAAACGCGAGAAACAGTCTCGGAGCTGATGATAGAATGCGATGCACCGGAGTCCACTTCCATTTTCAGAGGTCGTCCGTCCACCAGGAGCTGAACGATGATTCGCGATGTGTCCCCTTGAGTGACGCTGTTCACAGCGAAGAGGTCTCCATCCGTGTCATCTTGCGTAGCTGTCAACTGATGGGTGTGACTTGGCGAGCGTTCTTGCGCCTTGCGTTGAGCTTTGCGCTTGAAACACGCTTCTTCGAGGTGTCCCTTCTTGTGGCAAAATTTGCACGTGGCTTTCGCGTGCTTACATTCATCAGGTGAATGCATGCCCGTGCAACGGAAACATGGTTTCTTTGATTGTTTGGCCCCCTTACTTGTGGTTGCAGTAGAACTGTGCACCTTCCCTTCTGGTTTCCGCATCTGGAGTTGCTGGCTGGCGGCAGACTCTGTTGCCAATGCAAGAGCATAGGCGCGGTCGAAGGTGATGTTTCGTTCCACTAGCAGACGTTGTTGAAGGTGGGAATCCTTGACGCCACAAATAAATCTGTCCCTCAGCATCACCTGGAGTGGTAGCACAGTGGAGAACTTTCTCGCTGGGGCTTGCGGAACCTGTCGGCTCTCTTGTGATGAACTGGCATCTGACTCGGGTGTGGCCGCCGTGGCCGTTGCCGGAGTGGGTGTGGTCGGTGCGGTCGTCACTGGGCCGAAGTTACAGTCAGCAGCGATCTTTCGCAGTGCGGCCACATACTCTGAGATGGACTCTGTCGGTGTTTGGTTCCGTTGGTGGAATTTGAACCGACTGAGAAGTTCCGCCGGCTTGGGGTCATAGTGTTCGTTGAGGCTCTTGATGATGTCCTCAAACTCGACCTCCGAAGGCTTCTTGGGCGCGAGCAGGGCTCGTACGGTGTCGTAAGTTGATTCACCGCAGGACGTCAGGAGGACGGCTCGCTTCTTTGCGGAGCTTGTGATGTTCTTAGCCTCGAAGTAGAATTCGAGGCGTTCCAACCACGAACTCCAGTTTCCGCCGGGGAAAAACTCCGGAATCCGTCCGTGATGAGCAGAGTCGTCCATCCTTCGAGAAACTTCCTCGTCGCCAGTTTCACATACTCAGGGTAATGCGTTTTATTTAAACTGTAACAGAACGGCGCAGCGCGGTGCACGCTGCGTCGTAGGTTCAGAGAGTCTGAGGAGGCGCCCGGCAACAGCCGTCTCCGCGTGAACGAAACTTGATCCGTGCGAGCGGGCCTCGGTCGGCGGTTGGACTTCGCGCGCTTGTTCTTATACGCGTAGTCGCGGTATGTAACTCAGCGCG
>JAZHYW010027148.1:0-41932 GCA_037355805.1 Ixodes ricinus | reverse complement strand
CATGTATTGCTGCGCTCTTCAAGAGTGAGCTCGCGGCCGAAAAGGCTTCCCGCGGACCCCGTTGTGGCCGCCACCGATGGCGGAAGCGACGAGTAAACTAACTTTATTTTTTAGAAAACTGCAGGTGCTGGCTACTATGTGCAACAATTAAAGGTACTTTTTTTTCCCTCACTCTGCTCTCGCGTTTACATTCGTGTTCTTTTTCTTTCTTTTTTTGCGTTGTGAAAAGTCGCTCGCGTTACAATCGTGGTCGCGTTACATTCGAGTAAATACAGTATTTCGGTACGACCCAAACAATAAAAGTGTTACATGTTGTTTTCCGGCGAAGAGACAAAATGCACACATATTTTCCTATAAGAATGTGTATGCAGGAGTACCGCAAAAGTCGACTTCTGGTTGCTGTCGGCTTCAATTCTGCGTCCCGGAAGTAGCGTAGGCACTAGCGCCAGCTGAACCTGTAGCTTAGCATTGTAATAACTCTGAAGTTCCATCAGCGGGACCATCATAAGCAACGGAACCAGCTAGTCCCAGTTTAAAACCCAACCACACTTCCAGGCGAACGCGGTTGGTGGTGAGGCTGTGTAATGTTTGACACAAAGCCAACGGGTAGATAAAGATTTGCTGGAACGCCACACACAGACGTTTGTAAAGCGTCCCATTTCGAGCTCCGTGTTCGTGGCGTTGTCCACGCCACGCAGCAATGCCGTCCCTCAACCCACATCGACAGCACGGCGTACATGGATGCACCTATGGATGCGCCAAACAAGAAAGTTGCGCAAGAGCCTGTCTCCTTGTTCGCATTGACCACGCAACCGACAAGGCGCCCGACTTAGCCCGACACCAAGGCATTTGTCAACGCGATCGTCTTTTCGTCGGCTTTCCCGTCTTCCCCAGAATCGCCCTACGTCGCTTTCTTCTGCCCATTCGCCCGCTCGCTCAAGCAGCTCTGGCTGGTTTTCTACTTTCTCTGTCGGCCCCCTTTCTTTACTAACAAAAAGAACATAGCGGCGTGAGGAACGTAGGGTTCCACGGAACAAATGTTTGCGCTGTATGCAGTTTTCATTGCGCATATGCAGCTACGGACTTTGCGATAGTAGTATAAAACAATGAAACTAATGAGAGTTTTCAGTTCAATGTATCTCCCGCGGCAGTCGTGTTAGATATGTCTAGAAAATGTGCTTTTTTAAATTTTCTTAAAGAGATTTGCACGTACCCACTGAGATGTGGGCCCACCCCACTTTTTATGAATTTGAGCCGGCAGGGGGCGTGAGTGACGCACGGGGGTATACGGTCTCGTTTAAACCGGCGAGACTAGAAGGGTGCCACTGCTTGATGGGGCAGCGGCGGACCCACCGCTGAAGACTTGCTGCCGTCCCCTGCCGCAGACTGCTGCCGGAGCTGCTGGATGAGCTTGAGGGAGAGGGAGCGGCCCGTGCCTTCGTAGCTGCAACAGAGGGCACCTCAGCTCGCCCGGAGTATCCGTCACCCGCGCAACACTCGCGACGAACGGCAAAAAGGAGTTTTGGTTGTCCCGCCTCCGGCACGAGGTTTCCAACCCTCGACCATCGCGTCGACGTCTCGTGGGCTTTGTAGCATGCTCGCGCAGCTAAGGCGTGGTGAAGGCGGAGGGTGTGTGCCAGGGACCGGGCGTTCGAAAAAGAAGCCCCCCGTTCTCATCTTGTAGGTGACCATAGCTGCCAATACGAGCGACCGAGCTTGGTCGTCCACATTCTTTACCTCCGTCCCCGACGGACGACTCTCTCAAGCGCCGTCCGTTTCGTACCCCGCGTGTCTCAACGAAGGAACCCCCGGCGAGATGGCAAACCGTAAAGAGCTAAGGCCGGCGCACCGCCAAACTGTCCTGGGGTGCGACCGTTGCTGGTATTTCGCTTTCTAGCGCATTCCAAATACAAGCGGCCCGCGTCTACCACATCCAATCCTCTCGCGCCGCCGGGGAGTTTTCCGTAAAAACTAATTCCGGATCGACGACCGCTTCGTCTTATGCCCCGCAGCGCGTCGTTGCGACATCTCGGGTTTGACGGGGCTCGGCAACCCCTAGCCGGCGACGACGGCTGTCGCGTTGTTCCGTGTTTTCACGAAGGTTAGCCGAATTAATTACGCCACTTATGAAAGTAATAATGGTAGTGTCTGCTCCCAAACAAGCGGGTTGTGCGCATTGCCCTTACACGCTCATTCTTTCATTTGTTTAGAAAATATAGTTGGCTCTGTTGGGTTAAGCCGAACTGAACACCGTGCCGAGAAACGGGGACGACGCCAAGGCAGCCGCGGGATTGTTTCTTCCTTTAGATAAGTTTTAAAATTCAAGCTGTCGTTTTCAGAGGCTGGAAAGGATGTTGAATATTTAATGCTGTTCAGATAAAAACACTCTTGTAAAGACGTCGTCACTCTCGCACGATTTAACTCGGAGAACGCAGCCGCGAAACACTCGACACGAAAACAAACGTGCACAAAGGCAAGGAGGCCGCGCTGCCCAGAGGACGGAGGAATGGCGAACCTTCCCGGCGGATCGAGTGGCGGCTCGCATAGCCATGGCCAACTATCGGCAACATAGTCTGACCACGCCCAGTTCGGTTTGCCGATCGATATGGGTACTCTCCCGCAGTAACAGGGATTGACTGGCTCCGCAAACGGGGACTGACGGACTCGAAATGCAAGTAAGATTAACCACATTCGCGCACTTTGGGAGATGCACATATAAAGTGGTTTCTGGGGACGGTCGCATTAAGCGAGGAGAATTAAAACGATGGGCGGATTCAGCTGGAGTGCTAGGCACTTTTCCTCCACGGAGCCGGCCGCGCGACCCGAAAATCCTTCAAGCAGCTACCGAACTTGCCGGGAAAGGCAGACGCAGCAATCTGCAAGCCGGCCCAGACGACGCGCCAATTTCATCGGCCGCCAAACACGTCCCGCCCATTGCGGAGGCCACTGCCCTCACCCGTTGACGGTGGAGGAGAGGAAGACGAGGTAGGGCCCGAGCAGTTTCTGGACCAGGGGCAGGGGGATGGCTGCCGCCTCGTCCACCACCAGAAGCTCCGCCTGGCCCAGCAGGTGCGAGTCCCCGGGGTGCACCCACTGCACCACCTGCCGGTGCTCCTCGTGGAACACCGTCACCCGCACCACCGCCTTGTTCAGCTCCGGCTGGCTCGACTGCACCACCTCGTAGTCCTGGTGCTCCTGCGGTCCATGGACGAGGGTCCACGCTTCGTTCCAGCGCAACTCGGCAGACGAAGAACGCACCGGCGAATCGGCCAAAGAATCGGAGCGAGGCGCGCGTCGAGCGCCGCCGTCCGAGTGCTGTCCTCTCGCGGAGAGGAGTCGCGCGTACCGCTCCGTCACTCCGATTGACTCACCGGGGCGGTGTCTTTCGCCCTCGGTGGAGTTAACCCTTTAACCCCCAGCCCCGACCTGTACTCGTCGTTAAGAGTTTGTACCAATATCGCCAATGACGAGCCACACTCATCCACACCCACGCTGTGCCGCTCTCTGAGCCAAAGACGAATTGCAGTCGGTAATTGGTTTCTGTTTTAAACACCAGGGGGCGGTAGAAGTCCAGAAAAAAACTGCATTTTGCGTCCTTGCCGCATGCATTCAGGGAAGGCTGCCCCTTAAAAGCAGCTTTTTCTTTAAAAACTTTCGCGTTAATTTCAACCAGAAACCAAACCATCGATCAACCTAAGAACTAAGGCGAGGTTAAGACGGGCAGGGGAGGAAGCAGACGGAACGCTAGAGAAGAGAGGGGAAACCTCCTTCTCCTTTAGCGTTCCGCCTGCTTCCTCCTCCCCGGCCTGTCTTACCCTCGCCCTTCGTTCTTAGGTTGCAACGGACTATTGTCTCATAATCAGAAAGAAAAAAACAAATTATGAATACATAAACAAAAATTTGGAGATTTAGGTGCGTCAACACAGAGTATGGCGAACGACTATGCGCTGCTACCGTAAAATGCACGGGGAAACCAAGCTATTCTGTCGGACGAACCGTTCTTATTCCATTAAAATGAAAAGTTTACGATTCTCGAGTCTTAAGGGAGGAAGTGGGTTCTCAAAAATATTTTTTGTTTATTGGCTTATCTCAATGATTTTCTGCACTGGCATGGAGTTTATTGTGCTGATTTCAGTAACTGCAATCAGATTTAGGATATCTCGTCTTTGTCAAAAGTTATCAACTAAATAAAATATTAATTAGCTAATTTTAGGAAAAGTTTTAAAAACCGTCTTATAAAAATTTCAATGAAAAAAGGTATCAACTGCTCCCTAAAGAAATGCCTTATACAAGCTAAAGCTATTTTTATTTCTTTAGCACCATATAATCATGTAAAAAAATTAAAGTGAATAGAAGACATACAATAGCGCCTATAACAATGTCTAATAATGAAATGCCAGTTTTATATACCACAAAATATCATTAAAAAAATAGCTTTAGCTTGCAGCCTAGTTCATTCCAAAGAAAATAGTACCAAGTTTATGCAAATCAGTTGAGCGCTAAGTGAATCAAAAAGCCTTCCTGGCCGGAGAAGAGGCTGAAAAACCAAAGTCTGAGAAAATCGACCTTGAAATTTGCGGTATGCATCAACTAACAACATTAAAGCTTTCTAGATGGGTGGAATGCCTTTAGTTTGAATTTCATACTAAGGAAGAGACACGGGGTAGGAAAAGCAGCTCCCATATGCAACAATTGGTTAACCTCAGAAGGGCTTTGTAGAGGACGCGGGGACGTTTTCAAAGCACCAGCTTGTGAAAGGAAGCGGCCATTCCGCACTGCTCAGCATTTGGCGGTCGCGAAGAACATGTTCAACACGTTCAAATCCACGATCACGTAACTGCGTGCTGAAATCTGTCTCTTTATCCTCGACAGTGACATTGAGGAGGTCAAACTTCCGTTGTGTGGCAGACTTCGACGGCTGAATCCGGCTTCATCTCGTCAGCCCGCGCCGCACGTTGAGCAGTTTCGCTATGCCGTGTAGAAATGCGAGTCGAGTCGTGACGCACCAGGGCCGAAGCAGTCGTCTTTTTCATTGCTCACATCAGGGGCGGGCACTTCGAAGATGATGCAGCTGCTGGCAGCTGAACTTGCCGCATGTCCGCCGCAAGCAACGCCGCTGGTGATGCAGCGAAATCTCTTGTTCTACGCCCGACGCTTCCGCTTGCCGAACGCAGGCTGTGTTGAAAGCTCCACGCTCGGCATCGCGATCACTGTCGATGTCTCCATCGCGATCACTACCGATCACTACCGATGGCAGGGGAACGCCGAAAAATAAAGTGCTTGAAGCCAAAACGCAACCGCTAGCAGACGACAAACAAGCGATATCGGCTGCTCCCGGCTCCTTGCGCCGCGCGAGGAAGGAGAGGGAAAGAGGAGAATGACATTTTTTAGGAGAGGAGACATGCGCTTCGGCCAATAGCGACAGCGCTCGCTGCGACCCGTGCTTCTTAGCCAATCGGTAGCTCGGTTTCAGATGCGGAGCATCTCTTGCTTGGGTCTATGTCCCGCGGCCTTGTAGTCCGCACTCGCACTACGCACGCGCAACTCTCCTCCTTCCCTCTCTCCAACAGCTGCGCGTTACTCTCTCCGCTCTCTCTCTCTACCAGCTGCGTGCACTGCGCGTGCGTTCGCTTCTACTCACACCGCGCGCGCACGTGCAACTCTCCTCCTCTCAGTCTCCTCTCCTTCAAGTGTGAAAAAAAATAAACGGCGAGCGCCGAGCGTTTAAGTTTTCTGCCGCGAGCCGCGACGAAGGCTCGCGTAGGGGGTACCGCTAGGGCAGTCGGTGGCGCCATCTCTCGACGTCAGCACGCAGCTGACTCTTTCCTCGGAACCAACACGATGCTCCGCATCACCCCCATGGTTCCCCTCGGGGAAGACGGTGGTAATTTTCTCTTTCTCCGGGGAAACGCGGTATTCTGTGCTTTCCCCAGGCAGACGCCGTTTTTAATGGCGCCAAAAATGTAGATAAAGAACCAAGCTTTCAAACGAGACCAAATGGCCGCGCTCGGGCGCACACCGGCGGAGCGCGGAAGGCGCGCGTTTCGACGTCGGTTTCTCTTTTTCGGGAAGGTTTTGGGCACGTTCCGCGCGACGTAATTATCGTTTTTAGATGCGGAGCATCTCTGCTCGGGCCCATGTCCCGCAGCCTTGGCGTCGGCGTCGCAGTCCGCACTCGCACTGCGCACGCGCAACTCTCCTCCTTCCCTCTCCCCCAACAGCTGCGCGTTACTCTCTCCGCTCTCTCTCTACCAGCTGCGTGCACTGCGCGTGCGTCTCGCTTCTCCTCACACCGCGCGCGCACGCGCAACTCTCCTCCTCTGGTCTCCTCTCCTTCAAGTGTGAAAAATAAACGGCGAGCGTTCCCAGTTTCTTTGCCGCGAGCCGCGACGAAGGGCTGAGCGTAGGGGAAACGCTGGGGCAGTCGGTGGCGCCATCTCTCGACGTCAGCACGCAGCTGACTCTTTCCTCGGAAACAACACGATGCTCCGCATCACCCCATGGTTCCCTCGGGAAGATGGTGTAATTTTTAATACTTTGAGTTTGAATTACGCTATAATATTTTGGAGAGAGGTGCTTGGATATGTAAGGCACCCAGATACAGAATGTTTTAAAAATTAACTTTTTGAGATTTTTTGCATTTTAGGACCCGCTCCCCCCTTAAAAAATATGTCCAGCTATAGTCGGTTGCGGGTTAAAAGAGAAAAATTGAGACGAGACCCTCTCACAAATCTCTGCGCTCGCCACGATTGCTGGTTTCCACATCTCCGGCGTTCGCTCCGCAAAAGTGGAAAAAATGCTTTGCAGGCGAAGCTCGGTCCTTCTTCTTAACCTGCAACAGACTTTAGCTGTACCTCTCCGCTCGGCTGTGACACCATAGTTCGAAAAACACTAGAACATTGAGATCAGTAAAACAAGCTGCCTTGCCCACCTCGTAAGGAAGCTACGTCACCTTCCCGCACCAATGCCGTTAGTAACGAGACTCTAAATGAATCGACCGTAGGGTAACCGACGCCACTATAGCAAACAAGCATTTAACCGGAGCGACGATAATTAACCCGAAACTACCGTATTTATTCGAATATAAGTCAACCTTTTTTTTCCAGAAATGTTGTCAAAAATTAAGGGTCGACCCATCATAACGCGATTAAAGAATTTCGACCTATACTCCGTCTCACCAAAACACGCGCAGGACAGCCATGCCACAGGGGAGAGAGTGTATCGCGACCTGTACAAGAGGAGGGAGAGGAGGAACTGGGGAATCCCAGCCTTCTAGTCCCGTCTCTTTCCCTCCTCTTGAACAGGTTGGCATATGCTCTCTCCTTGCAGCTTTGGCTGTCCTGCGCGGGTGGGAGACGGAGTAATATTCACGACCAAATTTTGAACCCCTACCGAGGGCATGGAGCTTTCAATCACCTAGCCGGCATCGCCGTAGAGCCGCGCGGCTTCTTGTTTCAAAAAGCTTTTGATGCACAAAAACAACCGAAACAGCAGCAGCCGATGTGCGCGAGAGCCATGGCCGCCGCTCGCGCATATCCCTCGGTCATCGGGTTTCGCCATCGCGCCTGTAGCGTTTCCCTCGCTGGGCAAGGGGAAGGGGAGGAAGAGGAACGCGATGCGCCATGCACATTGCCCTCCATCCCTGTCCCTCGCAAACGCGCACAAAAAAAAAACAACAGAAAAACGGAGGTATTTTAGTTTGTTGTTTTTCGGCGGCTCGCGTGTTGCTCACGGGACTTGCAGCGTTGCTCGCGTCTTTGTATTTGCTCTTTCGTCGCTTCGCCCGTCTCCACCTTCTTTCGTTTCTTCTTGTCGTCATTTTACAACGGTGTCAGTGACGGTATTGTTACAAATTTGCGAGGATGTCAACGAAGCTGACGAAGCTTCGGATGAGGATGACATGTCCGGAAGTTCTGACGATGATTAAGTTTTAGACATCGCCCTGCGATTTAGCTGAGAGTGCTGTAAATAAAGGTTTGCTTTCTTTCTTTTGCCTTAACTTTACCTCTGCTTCCCCACACAAAAAGAAAAAAGAAAAGTCGACATATATTTGAATTATTTTTTTTATTCTTGGTGGGCTGAATAAATAGGGGTCGACCTATTTTGCAGTCGACCTATTTTCGGGTAAATACGGTAGGACAAATAAAAAAACGTCGTCGTCGTAGATCTTCTTTAACTGACGCGTTTTCACCGCAACGTTGGTTGAAGCAGTCGTGCCCGCTGCGACCAAATGGGTCCGTCGGTCGGCGAGGCGACCGTAGCCAATGAGAACCAGCACTATGGTGCCTGAAGGGATTCTTCGACTGGCACATTTAGCGTCCTCCTCCATCCATGCATCCAAAGCAGTACCCAAGTGGCAACAAATGACGCCTCAAAAGCCGGAGTGTCACGCTGTCGGACGTCGCGATCCTTGTGATTGGTTGTATAAGTTCTGGCAAAAAGCATGGGCAAACGCGAGCGTGACGGTCGTTACAGCGTCCCGACCCCCGCCTGCCAAGGGCAGTATCGCGACCTGCGACGGGATGACACTTTTATGACGTTGATGTCATTGGCCAGAAATCGAGGGACTACTTTTTTGGATGCGGCAAACACGCCCGTCAGATCTTACTCAGGTCATACCCGCATGACCCCCGTTGTGCCACCCACCTCGTACTTGAGCGCGTCGAAGCCCTTGAGCACAAACTCGAAGAGGGTCTTGAGGTTCTCCGGACTGGGGGCCGTCACAAAGATGTTGGAGTAGCCGAAGGCCACGGCCGCAGCCACAGCCAGGCCCAGGGCGGCGGACTTGCCCCGGCCCCTGGCGGCCGTCCACGGCCACCGTGGTGCGGAAGGTCTTCTCCGCGACGGCGTCCACGCACTTGAGCAGGGCCCGGGCCTGGTCGCAGGTGCTGCACACGGCCACCAGGGCCCCCAGAGGCTGGCTGTCCTCCAGGGATGCCCTCAGGGACGCCAGCTCCGACGCTCCGGGTCCTGCGGAAAGCGATAAGTCATCGGCGCCCACGTCAGTGGTCCCCGGACAAAGACCGTGAAAAAGAGCGATCGAAGAGCGGAGAAAGAAAGCAGACGGTAGGTTGGCAGTGTTTGTTCTGGTGCAGCGAGCTAAAGTTTTTAAAGCGCTCGTCAAGATTATTTATTCTTGTACGACGCACGATCCTGCTGTTTTTCTCACAAAGCGAGCTGAAAGAACAGTAGGCAGTAACTTTACGCCTGATGTTTTGCCGCTTTTTCGTGTATGTTAAAGGGGCACTGAAGTCGATTCTCGTCCTTTTGTGGTGATAACTCAATCTAGACACTCTAAGCATCCCAAAAACCCGAAATTACAATCGTACGGGGCTTATTTTCTCAATAAAAGCGTGTTCAAAGATCGCAACACGCCCTTTTTGGGAAGAATTTTCTTCCGAGTGAAGTGGCCGACGAAGGGCGCTTGTCGGCGAGTTGCAAGCGATGACTTCGCTCGCGGAGAAAGAGGAGTCTTATCCGAATGTGCACCTATCAGACTCTCTTCGAAACGAGTTACAGTCCAAACCTCGATGTAACGAACTTCTATGTAACAAAACCCTCGATGTAACGAAGTATATAACTTTTTCTAACCGCAAGTGTATGCACGCCATGTATTTTTGACCTCTATGTAACGAAGTCCCGTTTGCCGAAATTTCTATGTAACGAAGTTTCACGGACAATTCGGCACAAACTTTTCGGTCCCAAAGAAGATTTTAGGAAGCACATGCGTTGAAACGGGCCCCTGATAAAGCGCAGAGGGTGAAACGGGCCGAATCTGGCGAGTAGTGGTGTACAGAACGGCCACTAGAGGAAACTAGAGCCGCCGCCGTTTCGTCCGTCGGCTTCGTATCGCGCTGCGTAGTTCGTTTCGAGGCCCAACTAAAAGCGTGCATTTCTCGTTGTCCTGGGCGATGGAGCCATATATGCGATAAAGCTACCCCTAACAACGTCGACGTCGGCGACTTTCTATACGCCTACTCTGCTGTCATGCGACGGAGCTAGCGATGTTCGTGGGAACTCGCAAGACAGGGACGACATCAAGCCCGAGGAGAAAGACACCTGCGATGTGCCCAGTAACCGTGAAGTGGTGGACGCGATCAATGTCTTGAGGTGGTCTCGCAAGCACATAGCAAGACGAAGACGCGATGCTAGCCATCTGGCTATGCGAAGATTGTGTGATGCCAATAATAATGCCAGGAGTGTTCCAGAAAAAGGTGACGGACTACTTTCAAGCGAAATAAAGGCGTCCTCAGTGAGTTTTGTGCACCCGAGAAACATTTGTGGAAACTTTCTTGAACGTTAGCCCCGAATTTCTATGTAGCGAAATTTCGATGTAACGAAGTAAATTCCGAATTTTACCGACTTCGTTAAATCGAGGTTTGACTGTATAATAAAATCCTTTGGAATCTGCACGTATTGTGGGGCCTTCATTGGTCCACACAATGTAGTCCGCGAGAAAAAAGAGTCCACATGTTTTTCTATTGCCCTGAGATGAACAGGCAGTTTTGTAATATAGGACTTCGTATATGTATGAACGCCAGAAAACCGTCAAGTTGTGCGGACCACCTGCGGACTACGTTCAGTGCGTCTTCAAGTTCAAACGGCCGCCTGATCGTTCAAACTGTCGTCTGCTCTTTCAAACGTTTCTGCTTGTCGTCTGCTCTCTTAGACGACGCCGGCCCGTAGACCAAAAGTTGGCCCGGTCCTTGCGATAAGAAGTAAGTGCAGGCCTCAAAAGACTTAAATTTGAAGGTTGGTAAGCAGGCTCTTCGTAAACAGTAGATACATGGAGATGTTGATTATTGTTACCAGCGGCCATCACCGACTTGTTATGCCTGATTCACTTGGTCCGATTCTGCTTGCGATTTTCAGTATTGACGTCGACCATCTCAGCTACGGTTCACGCTTTTGCAGCCCGAGCGACGTCGCGACTGAAAATTGCGAGCGAAATCTCATCAGGTGAATCAGGCTTTAGCGTACATTCTGCGGCGTCCACGCGGAATGAATCGCCGCATGTCAGATTATTCACTCGACGTTTCGCGGTGTAACGAGCCTCGTGAATTCCGCTGACGCTGCTCATGTAGTCAGACATTGCCAGGAAGACCGTAGAATCAACAATTCGAATGCGAAAAAGGGCAGGGGGACTCACACTGACGCCGATAACATCGCGTTTCAATGCGTTTGTTCATGGGCGACGGCGCGCTTGTTGCCCACACCCCTGCGTCGCGCATGCGCGGCGCCGGTGGCGTCCGCTAGGGCGCGCGGCACCGGGCGCTCCGGTTGTGTTTGTAAACATGAGTTGGTGGTATACACCTGTTCCAAGTTGGGCTTCCTAGGCCGAGCGCCATTTTAACGAGTGTAGCGCCGCCTACCCTCATCCGGGCATTTGGGAGAATCTGAACCCGCCCGAATGACCGACCCGCCATTACTGGACTGTTACCCTGCTCACCGAGTCACACCGATCGCAGCTGCTTCTGCCGGCATGGCTGCCGTATTCGGCGCCCTCGGCTCATCGTCTTCGTCCATGGAGGAAAAGCACTATCTTAATTGGTATGTCAGGCATGGGAAAAGTGCATCCTGCTTTCCTGGCGTCTTTTTGTCGGTAATTTTGGCGCGGTTCTCGGGGCAATCGTCGCTCCCAAACCGAACTCGGCGTTTCGAGTCGCTAGCGAAATTGGGGATCGCTAGTGAAATTGAGGATTGAACGAAGCCAGGATGGCACGA
This sequence comes from Ixodes ricinus, assembly GCA_037355805.1. Classification (NCBI taxonomy): domain Eukaryota; kingdom Metazoa; phylum Arthropoda; class Arachnida; order Ixodida; family Ixodidae; genus Ixodes; species Ixodes ricinus. The sequence goes on along the minus strand of JAZHYW010027148.1, from coordinate 30,208 downwards.
ATTACGGTGTGTGAATTTGCGCTGAACTCGAGTTGTCGTAGTCTTGGGGCGCCGGGAACATTTGAACTAACTGCGCGGTTAGCGGCTCAGACCTGCGCTGCCATCGTCTGCTTTAATTGAAATAGTAGAAACCTCAAATTTAAATATGAATCGATATATAAATACCGAGTACAGATAGCAAGTGCGACGGACCCGTATTTTTTTTTTTTTCTGATTTGGAATCCACTGTTACAATATTGGCACATTGATCTTGCCTCCCTGTAATCGCCTCGCGTGAGAATTATTTGTGCGCAAACTGTGTCGCGGCGTGTACTACAGGAGGCTTTGTTATATATATATCTATCTATATATCGATATTGGAGAGTCTACCACAAAGCTAAGCCAAAGTCTGAGCTCTGTGCCCAGTCTTGTTGTGCACAGTGCGCCTAGTAACAAGTCCGTCCCCCCCCCCCTTTCCCCGTCTTCCTCCCATTTCCAAACTTTTCCCAACACCATTGGCCATGCCAACCTTTGCTTTTTTTTCCTTTTTTTTTTTTAGTTTTGCATTGGCTTTTTGCTTCATACGCCAATTCTCATTTTATTTTTAGGCTGCAAGGAATATCCTCATCCAGCTACGATTACCAGTTGTGTGCACGACACCAGGTTGCGGCTGTCGTCCACAGTATCTGCACTGACCGCATTCATGGTAAATTGACAATTTCAGAAACCCCGAAAACGATTGAGTTACGCACACCCGACCCCTTCACTCCCTGGCGGCGCTGTTTTCGTTCCACAACAGGCGGAGCCTGCCACTCACCACCTGAAGAAAAATATGAGTTATTAAATCAGTGGGGACCAGGAGTCACGCGAACTCGTTTTCTTTTTTTCAGTGTCTAAGCCGCCCTCCGCTTGCCTTTCCGTCGTAGCCCAGGGAAGGAACGGCACGGGGTTCTCTGCAGTTCCGCGCCGCTCGCCCAAGAAATGGTCGGAGCATGATAATGTGGATGCTTGGGCAAGTTGGTAACTTCATGCTTGGATGGAACAGCACGGATGAACAGTCACACTCACATGCACCAGAATGCAACCAGACACGCAGCGCTGACTTTCAACTCAGCCCTATATTTCTTCTTCCTCAAATCTACTTCTTCACCTTTGCCGTTAATGAGAACAATTTAAATGTTTACACACCAGAGACCAATTAGGCCTAATACCCATTAACAATTAATGATTAGATAAATCATGCAAAAGACAACTAAAGAAACACTATTAAAAATTGAATTAAAAATTAATTTTTTAAAAATAATAAAAATAAAGCGTAAAAACTGGCATCACTATCGGTGCTTTGATGATATCTCCAGATAATCCAATTCTTCTTTTGACAAAGCTACGGATGATACACTAACACATTGCCTGTCCAACCTGGCTATTTTTTCAGCAAGTGATCTCCCGTGTCAGCTGATCACCACTTCTGGCTATGACAGTGCAATTAGCTCAGGTCCCGCTGAACACCCGCAGTCTCGGCAATGGACACCTAGATTCCCTGATACTGCTCGGTGCATGTTATAACGATGCTCTCGTAACCGGTGTCGGCGCCTCCCGAGTCTGCCCGATATACTGTTCCTCCGCATGAGAGGGGAATGGCATAAACCACCCCTTCGGAACGGAACAAAGCGGGAGTGGTGCTTTTTGGTGCAACCTAAGGTCCTATCGGAGGACCTTAGGTTGTACCATGGGATGACTACCTTTAGAAGGAAGACTTCTTTCTCCGATAGGAGGAAGAAGTCAGTTCTTCCTCTGATAGGACCTTAGGTTGTACCAAAAAGCACCACTCCCGCTTTGTTCCATGCTCCTGAAGGGGTGGTTTATGCCATTCCCTCTCATGCGGAAAACAGTATATCGGGCAGGCCGGGAGGAGTGTCTCAATGACCGGTTACGAGAGCATCATTATAACATAACCGAGTAGCATCAGGGAATCTAGGTGTCCATTGCCGAGAGTGCGGGTTGATTTCAGCGGACCTGAGTAGTTGCACTGTCATAGCCAGAAGTGGTGATCAGCTGACACGGGAGATCATCGAAGCTGAAAAAATAGCCAGATTGGACAAACAATGTGTTAGTGTATCATCCGTAGCTTTGTCAAACGAAGAATTGGATTATCTGGAGATATCATCAAAGCACCGATATGGATATGAAACTTTTCGCTTTATTTTTATTATTTAAGAAATTAATTTTTAATTCAATTTTTAATAGTGTTTCTTTTAGTTTGATCTTTGCATTGATTTATCTAATTATTAATTGTTAATGGGTATTATTGCAAATTGGTCTCATGGCGTGTAAACATTCAGATTGCTCTATTAACGGCAAAGGTGAAGAGTTGAAGACTTGAGGAAGAAGGAACGTGGAACTGAGTTGAAAGTCAAAGCGCTCATGAGTCCGCCACTTCTGGTGTGCTTGTGAGTGTGACTGCTTCATCCGTGCTGTTCCATCCAAGCATGGTCGGAGCACACACGACTGGCTCTTCGGATGGCATGAAGTCTTCCCTGTTTAAATCTCGCCAGCCACCGGCGTCGTAGGTCTGGAGCAGCGGGGAACCGAGTGCAGCTTTAAACATGCCCCTCCCAGATTCATCCTGTTTGACAGCGTGGGCCTCGCACACTGAATCGGCGTTTATTTTACGTTTTTTTGTTGGCTATTTGTACAACCAATTACGGCACACAGTGCTGCCCGGTCGATTCTTTTCATGACATGGGCCATGTCACGTGCAAAAACACGCTATAATATCAAAGCGGCGCCAATACGTTGCTAGAAACCAACTTGCCTCCACATACACAGCACGTGCTTTCTAACAGTCCACTCCGTGAAGCAGGCGAGGCTTTCGAGGGAAAGGGCAAAGCGGAGGCGTTGGGCGCAGCAGCTCTGGGTTTGAGAGTGTTTTTCCCTTTCTGCATCGACCTACTTGGAACGGTGTATATGTGGGAACTAACACATTTTAAACAATACAGTAAAACCTCGTTATAACGAAGTTGAAGGGGGAGCCGTAATTACTTCGTTATAACGATTAGTTCGTTAAAGCCATTGTTCCACTTCTACCGCAAATCAGTAAGCTAGGAAGGATGTACTCACCACCGAATCCGACAGAGAAGCCTGCCACGCGAGCAAACTACCGTGGCATGGAGAAAAACACAAACGAAAGAAGAAAAAAACAGCGATCATATACGACTTTATCCGTGCATCACATCGCTGAATGCTCCGCGCTGTTACGGCTCACTTCGCAGCAAAGAAGTCCATGATCGATGTTTGCCGCGTCTTCTTCAGGCGAATGATCGCTTTTTCTGCGGCAGCTGCTATCTCGAGTCCATCCTCGCCGTCATCGTGAGCGCCAAAAAGCGGCGCAGCAGATCCGCCGCATCCAGCGCTTGCGCGGACGTCGGTACTTCGGACTCGCAAACATTCGGCTCCTCGCTGTCGTCGACACATTCGTCGCTGTCCTCATCAGGCACCCCGTCACAGCACGCACGCACGATCGAGATCGTTTTGCGCTTCCGCTTGTCGTCGTCCATCTTGCTTTTGGACGGGTCCATGCGTTCCACGAGAAGGGGGAGGCCGGGAGACACGGCCGACTCGGCGCGCTCGTGCATGTTGCCAGGCGACTTTTAGCGCACGGGAGTTCGCGGCTTCTAGCGCGCGGGAGTTTTGAATTACCGCCTCGTTATAACGAAGTTGAAGGGTGGCCGTAATTAGTACTTCGTTATAACCATTTAGTTCTAGAGAAAAATGGTTCGTTATACCCATTGCAAGGAAATTTTTGCTTCGTTAAAACGAGGTTTTAAATGCATGGGCTTCTATGGGAGTTTCAAGGGGAATTACAATTACTTCTTTATATCCATTAATTCGTTATATCCCGTTTCGTTATAACGAGGTTTTACTGTATAAGATCAAAAACGACCTTTTTCAAAAATGACTTCAGTGCCCCCTTAAGGCTGCGGTACCATGGCGGCCATCTTGGACGAGTCATTAGTTGAACCACCAAGCAGCGTTTTCTATACGTATGAGCGAATAGCGTGGAACGCAGTGTGCCAATTTTAACTAGGTGTTTCTGGCACTTGTAGCTTCTGAGTTTCCTTCTCCACTCTTACTTTCATCCGTTCGTCTGCCTGCACGACCCGCATACGTTCATTGTTGAGAGGACAATGTCCCAGGTATTCACCAACCTCTGCCTTGGAAAAGATGCCTCGCGCCTCCTGTCACCACTGTCTTTACTTGCACACACTGTCCATTGGAGATTCATTTTTGGTTTCTTTTTTACCGCAGTAGCTTTGTCGTGTTTTTGAGAATACTGAAACTTTATTATTTTCTTGGATCCTGCTCATCGTACTGCTGCACTACAGTTGTGTCAATGCATTGTGCTGTGGCTCGAGATATAGGACCGAGTGGCTACATCCTTATTTCGTGTGTAATGCCGCCATAATTTGCCTTTACTACAGAAGGGTCAAAAGAATGGAAGGATCGGCAGCAAAAACTATTTCAATACCCAATTATGATGAAATGCACAAGTAAGGAAAATGACACAAATGTAAAAGAAATTGCATAGGCAGAATAAAAAGATTGCTTCAAGGGCATGTGCAGCACGCGTAAGTACACTCACTGCATGCTTCTTCGTGCTTGGATAATTTAGCGAAAGGTGCATTTGTTCCTCCAATCGTAATAAATTTGTCTCAATGGCCATTTAAATTATAATTTATTATCAGTACGAAAGCAAATATTCTAAAATTCGTACCCCAATTTACAAACTTGTATGGCTGGACATACACACAAGCAAACTGTTTAAATCTCATACAAAAAAAAAAAAAGCTCGAACGGGACGAAAAAGAATAATGCATGGGATAAACAACACTCAAAATATAGCTGGAAAGTTTGGTTCGGTCAGTATAAATGTCCAGTCTGTTTGTTTTTGTAAAGAAAAAAAAAAGCAATAGTATTTTCTTTTTTTGCTATTCGGGTAGTTGGCGGAAACTAAACAACATAATTTTAGCGAAAGCCTACTCTAAGTATCAGTAACCAATTCTAAGTGCAGAAATGAAGAATGTAGTCATTATATTTGCAGTAATTTGATAGCAGAAACAAAATTCGATGAAACGTCGTCGGGCAATTTAATGAGATGGCGTTCAATGAAACGTCTTCAATGAAACCGCGTTTCATTGAATGATTGCCAAGCTCTTGCGAGCCGCAATATTTCGTGCACAAAATTAGCATCAACAATTCTAATGCAAAAAAAGAGCATGGAGACTCATATCCATGCTGACAACATCGCATTTCAATGGTTTGTTTATGAGCGACGGCGAGCTTCTTGCACCACACTCCATTGTGCATGCGCGGTATATCTTACGCCGTACCCGCGTACGACCCTCAACCGCCATCCCCCGTCCTTGCCAGAGTTGCCCCCATGACTGGCGCTCACGAGGTCCTTCGTGGGTCTCCTCACTAGTTTAAAATAAGGAAGCTTTGTACGTCCCTCTCTCATTTTTCAAGTACGTCGAAAAGGCCGGGCACGGAGAGCACGTTCTGGCCCCCATTCCCCGACCGTCGTCTCTCCCGGTTTGCGCCCCAGCGGCTGGCGGCCCGGGGACTTGCCTGGGGCGCCCGAGGGATTGGGGCGATGCCGGCGGCCGACGTGGACACGGGCAGGATGTTGAGCCGGTCGTCCACCACCAGGCAGGCCTCGCACGAGCTCAGCGACAGGATGAAGCGCTCGTTGAAGCGCCCCACCACCTCCTGGTGCGCCTCCGTGCGGTACCTCGCGTGCACGTCCTGCGGGGAAGCGGCAGCCGGCAACGTGTGCAGAATGTTCTTCCAACCGCTCTGTCGGGGTCACGCGTTTGCAATACGAGCTGCAAGGAAGTTCCCAATGCAGCAATTGTCCGCGTCTTTGCCACTCTACCCCCTTTCCTCCTTACCAGGCGGCACTTGCACACCTGAGACTAACCTGCGCAAGGGGCATCTGACATTAAATTGCAAACAATCTGCACGGTTTGAGTTGCTCTCTCTCTCTCTCTCTCTCTCTCTTAAATCTAGGTTCCCTTAGCCGGGCACTGTCCTTGGGCCCCTGGCTGCCACAATGTGCACAATGCGTGCTCTCCTGCACGTCATCGTAACGATCCCGGTAAGTGGCAACAAGTAAATGCCCGAGCATAACCGGTACCCCCTAACAACGAGGAAAAGACTGGCGCGGCAAAAGCCGAGTGGTATCGGCAAAAGAGCTTTTGCACGTAGCATAAAACGAGACCGTCCAGCGATGACCGCGGAGGTTCGGAGGAGGTCCGTTCCACCTAGAACCGAAAGTAGGAATTCTCGCAACGAGCAAGGCGTGTCCACATGCGTGTGGATCGAGAGGAAACCAATTACATATGAGTGTGCCGTTGCGCCAACGGGCACAAAAGCCGAGTGCAGCGTCATTTTATTCGCCTGGTCCGGCCCGAGCGACCGACAGTTCGCCGGTCGAACGTCGGAGATGTCGCACACAAGCATTCTTCGAAGGAATGCCCAGTACACTGGGCATGTTACCGAACCTCCGCTAGACCCTCGCCGTATCTAACGCTTCCAAATAATGAGCCATTAAATCTATAAACTATAGTGCGCATGCATGTGGTGCACACCGTAGTTCTCCTGAAACCTTACAACCCGCTCTTGGCTGTTGCCGAGTGCTCTGGTTTGAAACATTCCTGAATGTATCGTGCGAATAAAATCGGCGGTAACGCGCAGATTCGAGACAGCTACCGCTCTGTCGCTGACACACGACGCTCGATGCCTTCCATTTTAGTTTGTAGACGCAAGTTTTCCTCGTTGAACATTTATTTTCAGTTTCACATATGTAAGAAGTTTTTATTCATGACAATAACCTGTCCTGGATAGATGCTTCGCGACAATTATGTTGTAAATAATGTGAATCGCATGCTACGTTATCTCCGAAAAATATTTTTATCTTGCACCCATTTCATTAATATTACTACTTTATAAAAGATTAATTCGCACTAAATTGGAATATGCGGCTTGCATCTGGGCTCCAGGTCATGAATAGCTTATTTCACGATTGAAATCTGTTCAAAATCGCGCATCTGGTTTTATACTTTCCTACTACCATCGTACATCTAGAGTGACTGCAATGACGATCAAGCTTATCATTACCTCTCCTCTCATAACTAACAGCACCTCATTATGTTTCAGCATGCATCGATCACCATCACAAAGCCAGCATTCCATCTAGTTGCACTTCAACAATGTGGAATCACCTTCCTGGAGCCATCGCCAAAATCCCCGATAGTATGTGTTTTAGAACTGCCATAGTAACCTTTTTTGTAAAGAGCCCTCACTGCTGTATAATCTTTTTGCTCTATGCTGTCATCTCTCTTTTTTTTTTAACTTGTGTACCCAATTTATTTTGTAACACTTCTGGCCTTAAAGGCCAGAGGCTTGCTACAAATCGCGTTGCGTTACAATCATATTTAAGTGTCTACCTTTTTGCGGTTTCCACGTCTCTTGGGGTTCGGGCAAGCCAGCGGGCACGAAGAGAGTAATTAAATATCCGTGCGTCGTATTTTAACCAGACGACGCGGAAACCTCCTCCACCTACGAGGGCGACCCGCGTTACCGAAAGCGCGCGATATGTGACGTCTTTGGTCCTGGGCTTACTACTGGTCAGAGCCGCTAAAAGCTTTTTTTTAGTCGAGATACAAAATATAAGTGTCGCGAACCGTTTCAATTATGTATGAAAGTAGTTGTTGTTCAGTATTTTAGATCAGAAAAGAAACAAATGCAGTTTATAAAGTACGGAAACAAGAAATGACCTGTCGACATACCCGCCACCAAACGGCGGAAAAAACGGCGCATACTAGAAAGTGCTAGTGGGATGAGGCGCCGACGAACGGCGAGCGTAGAAAGGTTCCGGATGTACGCGGCGGCGCTGCAGTCGAGGATCCAACCGGTTCCGAGCGTTACGAAGGCTTTCGGCGCGGGCTTGGCTGGCGATTTGGCCATTTGGAGGTATGGCAGCGCGAAGTGGCTCCTGTTCTGAACTGATATTTACCCCGTGTTTGCTGTCGTTTGTGGCCAATGAAGTGTTATGCCGAATTAGTCTTTAATCGCGCAGCAAATGCAATGAGAGCCGCCCTGGCCGCCCGCTTCCATACAGCCTATGGAACACGTGCTTTAGTGTTAGTGGCGCCCTCTCGAGCCATCGACACGGAGTGCGGCAGCTATGAGCGCTCGATGAGCTCACTAGCCCTACTCTAGTTCACGGCCACTCAAGCCAGGACCTACGACGTCATGAAGGAGGTTATTTTTTGCTTGTTTTTGTAATTCTCATTTGCCTATAACTTTTAAAATAAAGCGAAATTTGAGAAAAGAAAAGTTTCATTAAGTTACTATGTTCAGTGCGCTCAGGTTCGGTGCAAATTACAAACCAGTCAAAAAGTTGTTGCAGGGCCCCTTTAAGGGTAAATAAATAAATAAATATTGTAAGAGCTGCAATTGATCAAAGTCAGGTAACTGACCTAACTTTAAGAAGACACCTTAAAGGGTAACTGCAAAGAAAAAAAAGTGTATTTTTAAACAGCCTAATTGGGGCAAGCATGTCACAAAACAATTTTTCCCCCCAAAACAAAATTTTTTACAGCAATATTTATCGCGCGAGACTGATTTTAGTTTACGGATATTTCATCGGTTTTAAATCGCGCGCCACAAAGTTGGTATTATACGTCATGTAGTGGCTGCTATACGTCACGGAGTGACGTATAGCAGCCACTCCGCACGCGTCGAAAGAGCGGGAGCTTTAAATGTGGAGAAGTTGTGACTCCGACTAAATTACATCCTGTGGCGTAAATATTGCTAGAAAAAAAATTTTTTTCGTGGAAGATTTGTTTTGTGACATGCTTGTCCCATATAGCCTGTTTAAAAAAACACTTTTTTCTTTGCAGTTACCCTTTAAAGGACGACTCCACTCAATTTTTAAAACTTTCGGTACAATGAGTGATTTCACATTAAAAAGCATTAATAAAAGACACTTCATCATTTACTTCGCGAAAAATGAATATACGTATACCTTGTTATATCTTTCTTCAAACAGGGAAGAAATTGAAACCGAAACTTTGGCTCCGTCGAGCAACATTGGCCTCGGGCCAATGTTGCCGTAACGTGGAGGAAAACCAAGGCGTGCTTTGTAGGTTACGAATGTGCTTTGGCCGCAAGCCCCGCATGCCCACCATGGCGAGGGTGTAGAGCTGCCGAAGGGAGGAGATGGACTGGAGCAGCAGCACCACCAGGCCGCCCCTTCCACGGTCTCCACGGTGCGTGCCAGCACGTTGGCCGTCATGGCCTCGAAGTCCTGCAGCACCAGCATCCCGTACGTCTGGCCCAGGATCTTGTGTGTCTCGCTGCACGGGCACGGGGGGACACACTCACGACACAATGGATCAAACCGAAGGAAGGGATCTGGCACGCAAAGGACTCTGCAGGGAGCATCCGTCAGGGGCTCCTTCTCCGTCCTACAGTCACTTGTGCTACGGTCCAACCAAGTCAATTAAGGGGAACCAAAAGCGCACAATGGTGTTCCTCGTCTTTGTTCGTCTGCCATCACCGCTAAACTATCGTGCGCAGAAAAAAGGGCGGAATCACGGCACACTTGCTGCGCACGATTGCCCTCGCCGGTGATATCAGATGCACAGGGACGAAGCACTTCTGGCGCTGCTTGATTGACTACACCCAATCAGTGTCGGCTGAGGTCGGACTTCAAGGGAAACTCCGCTCAATTCTCAAAATTTCGGGATAATGAGCGATTTTATGTTAAAAAACACTAATAAAAGACACTACATCATTTGCTTCGCGAAGAATAGGATATATATTGTTAAATCTTACTTAAAACATGAGCCGAAAGAGACCACCGAAGAGGGAGAACTACAAAATATTAACTATAAGTGCACATATTAGCAATAGTATCTTTAAACAAAACAATATCAGTGATGTTAGCAATTGAGGGGGAAGGTGGTTCCAGTCTCTTTATGTTTGAGGCACGAAAGAACATCAAAATAGTGAAGTTCTAAAATTTGGAATATGAACCTTATGGCTACCTTATGACAAGCAGAGATGTAGAAAGCTGGAGTAATTAGTTTATGACACAGGGTAACATTTTGATGAAATATTTTATAAAAAAGACACAAACAAGATTTTCAGCAGTGAATTAGTAACGGCAGAACTAGTCTTTTTCATGGTAGAAACGCTGGCAGTGCGACGATAGTTTGTCAATATGAAACAAGCTCAGCGAGTTATGAATGGATTCATTAAGGGCAATTAGTGACAAGTGAGCGGGGCCTCACACAGCAGCAGCATATTCTAATTTTGGATGGATTAGGCTTTTGTACATGGTTAGTTTTAATGAAGACGGAGCGACAAAGCAATTTCTTTTTAAGTATTCTAATATACGATTATCACTGTTAATTACATATTCAATATGAATCTTCCAAGAAAGGTTAGACGTTATATGAACACCAAGATATATGTAAACGGACACTGAAGCGAGAGGATTGCTGTTAAGAAAGAGTAGCGTGCCAAGCACTGAGCCCTGTGGGACATCTGGGGTGACTGGAACAATACAAGAATTCATATTATTAGCAGTAACGAATTGTAGATGGTTAGTTAAAAGGCATCAATCCAGTTTAGTATAAAGGAGTCAATGTTAAGTGATTGTAATTTATGAAGAAGGAGTTTGTGGGAAACTTTGTCAAAGTCTTTTGAGAAATCTCAAAATTCACAATCAGTTTCATCATGATTATCGAGAGAATGATGGAGATCATGCGTGGAGGATAGTAGCAGCGTCTAAAAATGTTTTCTAAAGCCATGTTTGAAATCATGAAGAAGTCATTAGTTTCAGGACAATTCATCAACTGCAAACAAACGACGTGTTCAAATATTTTCCATGGCACATTTGTAAAAGAAATTGGTCGATAATCGGACGGGTTTTGCTTTTGCTAGCTCTGTGTAAAGGAACCACCTTCCCAACCACCCAACCCCTTGGGACTATGCCATGGATAAGAGACTGCATATAAATTTTTGAGAAAATTATTAAACAATATATATCAGAATTTTTCAAGAACTTGCTGTTTATCCCATATATTCCAGCACAGAATGAAAGCTTCAAATAATTAATAACGCCAGCCACATTGATCGCGTCAACTGCCACTGAGTCCATAGGCAAAAAGAAGGAAAGGACAATACCGGTACTTGGTCAACATCAGAGGTTGTAAAGGACACACTGAAGCATCATCAGTTATGTATTATACAGCCTATTTCTGAGACGTGGAAACAGCGCAAAAAACTTGACAAAGGACAAGTGGAAGAAGTGCACGGACGAAGCGCTGACTATCAACTGAAGTTTAATTTTCAGGTTCGCCTGAAAATTAAACTTCAGTTGATAGTCAGCGCTTCGTCCGTGCACTTCTTCCACTTGTCCTTCGTCAAATTCTTTGCGCTGTTTCCACGTTTGAAGATGTTCAACCAACTTGCCCAACTTACTGCCTTGCTATTTCTGAGCTAATAAAGCGGGCATTTGTTCAGATGAGCAGGAAATTAGGTTTTTTTATATGCAGACAAACAGCACCAGGTGCGCACTATTTAAGGGGGACACTGCCCAGAAAAAATAATTTCTGCAAAAAAAGTTGATTTTGAAAAATGACATATTTACTTCCCCCAACATGTAGAGAGTATTCCCAAAAAGTTTAATTAATTTACACTGCATAGTTAATTTTTTATAAATTATTTTCTGTCCACCAAAGCCGAAAAGGTAGGGTTTGGAGCACTTTGAACGCATTTTTCTTGGTTTCACTTTTTGGTATAAATTCCGTTTTAGTCAATCTATCGTTTGATAATGGCACAGCAGGGAAGGCTCATTCTTCCCTTTTCCTGACTGAAATTTAATAAGGAATGCGGCTATGGAACTTCTTTGTCACTTTACGAATGTCTTTTATAAAAAATGTTGACATTTTGTAAAAGACAAAGAAGACCAAAAGTTGACCAATTTTGCAGAAGAGAAAATTTATAGAAATAAATTACTTTTTAGAAAAAAACGTTCCATAGCCGCACCCTCTAGGCATTCTGCTACATATCTAGCAAATAAAAATCTTGAATATGGTGATAGTTTTCTGACGATAGATTAACTAAACAATGTAGGCGTGTTGCTGATAGAAGCTACTCTAATTTCCTTCTCATTTAACCGACAGACCTGAAATTTTGTTATACACCCTCTAGCATGACCACCAGCCTACCCTGTAACTTTCATTAATTTTAAGACAAGGGTTCAAAAGTTGACCCCCCTAGGGGTGTGTCCCCTTAAGAGAACATTTTTAACTGAAATTTGGCCCCACCTACTATTCACCGGGTGTGAGCTATTATCCGGAAAATACGGTAAATGTATAATCTGAACTGGACGCATCAAAACAGAAAAAGATCTAGACTAGACCGGACAGACGCAGTTGTAAAAACCCAGAAAAAGTAAAATAGAAGATATAATGGACTATAATGGATCAAAGAGAGAATCACACCAGCATTGTGCACCTCTGCTGTGCCCCACTAAAACAATAGGAGTGAGAAACACACTTGCACACATTAAAATGAGATGGAGCTTTGGCTATTGCAATCAACAAAAATGCAGCCTTATTGCGGCGACTTGCAACTGCATGTTTACGAAAAAAGAAGAGCAGCTCTTATTCAAACGTGTCACACTATATGCTGGGTAATCATTACCTGCTGCGCACGTAACAAAAATTGCGGTTCTGTTTTGCACATTCCAGATACGGGAAACATTTTTCCGAGTTCCGTTAACATCCACTCGGTTGTAACCGCCCAACGCATGGCAAAGGCGAGACGTTGAACTGGTTAGCCGACAACGCAAAAGCCAATGCGTCGCCTTGGTACACCATTCATCGATCTACATCAATCGACGACACTGGGAGTCATTTAGAGAATTAGCAAAATTATTCAGTTTCATGAATTAAAGTCAAATTTGGGGGTTTTACGTGCCAAACCAACGACGGGCATCTGGCACGCCCCAGCGGAGGACTGAGGATTAATTTGGACCACCTGGGGATCTTTTGACGTGCAACCGAAAGCAATAAGAGTTTCATGAATTGAAACGGAAGGTAGAATCTTTTAAGCCACTGCAGTAAATGCGACGTTCCAAAAAAATGGTTGTCCTAGAAAGCGCGGGCAGACCGGCAGTCGGGAAGGGAGGGGCACCGGAGGAAGGGGCCACTCACTGGTAGTAGCAGTAGCGGATGTTGGTGGCCGCAACAAACAGCTCAAACGGATCCTCTTCGTTCACGTCCAGCTTCCCGCTCTTGATCTTCTTTTGCAACTGCCGCATACGCTTTTTCCGGTGCCTGAAAATTGACGGAACAAACGTGAGGTAGCCGAGAGTTGCACACCTGCTACGACAAATTTGGGTACGTTGAGACATCTCGCAGTGGGCCTCGCCTGCCGGGAGACAATGTGCCCCAGTATCAACTCAAAAACACATTCCCAATTTATCGAAAATACCCGACACATTCGGAAATGAACCTCTCAAAGCCACAATTTATTTCCCTCCCTCCCGTCTTGGAATTCTAGGTTCCGAATAGTAGCTTGGTGCGAGGGTAAACGGCAAGTGGCAGTTGCAAACTGATGAGCAATGCCTGGCTCGGGACGTTGCCTTCCTTGCCTGCACTTGTCCAAATGTCGGGATGTAGCGATGGCCGTTAAAGGGGCGATGCAACAATTTAAACTTCGAATGAATTTGCGGTTTAAAATTTTTACATTATCTTACCATAAGGAATGCAGAAACCACGTCATTCTTTATGAAATATTGCGATTCCGTTGCGTAATAGCGAAGAAAGGAACGGGAATATTTCGCGATTTGCAGCCGCAGGGTGGCGGCTGTACGAACTAAGGCAAGACGCGCAATGAGTATAACATAATAAGTTCCCAAGATGTGCCACTATGTGCTCAATCTAACGCTACATTTGATAAATGCCGTTGTTTCAACATGAGTCAATGCAACAAAAACCTCATATAATTCACAAAATTATACTATATTCAGTTTTAGTGGCGCCATCTGCCCAAGGTGAAAGAAAAGATTCCTCCCTTAAGCTTCAACTGCTACTACGTCAGTCGAACTTCCTTACGGAAAAGCAAGCTCTTTGCTTTCCTTCCACCTCTCAGGAAACAACTATTACAGTTACAGTGCGATCCACTTATAACGATACCACATATAACGATGTACTGCTTATAACGATCAGTTTCTAAAGTTTCTAGACTAGAGACGCTCAGATTCTAGTCCAGATACAACGATAATCGATTATAACGATTGAATTTTTGGGTTTTCTCATTACTGTTATAAGGGGATTACACTGTATTTGACCAATGTCGAAACATTGTTGCACGGCCCCTTAAACAACCGGAAGGCCATCACCTGCGGGTGACTCTCACAAAAACCATACTTGGGCAGTAATTCAATCGCAGTTATTTGAACTGTAATTTAAGTACTCCAAATAACTTGTTGTTTATTTCTCTTGACTGAAAGTAATTGTGTTTAAATTACATTTTGCTCTCATGAATTACAAAATTACAGACAGGCAACGCTGGAGTGGTAAATGTCGTTGAAGCCTAAATGGTCGTCTTTGCAGAGATGAGAGAGAAGAGTTGAATGACAAGAGTCAAAACAGCATTCTTTCCAACGAATTCAAACGTTAAATCCCGCGGAATAGAGTGTGCGCATCAGACCGATCGTCATGAGGTTCAAACAGATCGGTTGACTGTTATACTCTCTACAAAAGGAACAACATTTCCTCCTCTCATGCAACCTTCCTGTAAAGAGCTCGACAAGATCAAACAGACCTGGAGACAGATTTTGGCCATCTTATGATAAGCCTGTACTAAATGACGTTGTTTACACATAGAGTGCTGATCAAGTTATTTCTTTCAACTAACATGTGCAGCCCAATTCTGAAGCAGGCTTGCACCAAGGCATGCTCTGAAAATGTTGCGTTCATTAATTCATTCATTATCCCTTAAAGCAGGAGCAATACACGCCCCTGCATGTAATGGCCCTGGCAGACCCGGAACACTGCAAGGCTGGCCAATGCTAGCTTTTTACTGTACTTTGCAAGAATCGACTCGTGTCAGGGGAGCTAAGAAGCTATTATGAACAATGTTCCGTGTTTTGCCCTTTCCCCTAATTGCTCACTTAAAATTCTGCGAGTTGTTATTAAGCTCAATTTTAATGTGCACTCGGCTGTAGCGTGTTGTCGGCCTCTAAAGTCTCAGGTTGACTTTATGGACAACATTGCAGGTTAAGCTACCGTATGTTCTGGTCTACAAGTCGCACCCACCTATAAACAGCAGTTTTCACAAACAAGATGGGTTAACAGTCGCACCTTTCTACAGGTCACACTTATGCAGAGCGCAAGTTCGTCTGCTGCTTGCAGAGGAGTTGCGATGGTGTCAGAATGCCAAGCTCTCATTGCCCGATTAAAAACAAACAGTGGGTAGACCTCACGGCACCTGGCATTGAGGTGCCAATCAGAACTCGGCGCCAATCTGATGTCACCGCATTCCCTGCACAAGAAGCAGACGACTATGCTCTCCCAATACCTTTTAATGAACACCCCAACCTCTTATTTGTCGCATGCATCTTTCATTTTATTTGATTAGGAAGAAACAGCTGCTGATTAAACACCATAAACATATCTTGGTTTGCATTTGCTTCGAGTTTCTTAAGCTCGTCTCAAACGCATTTGAATTATTCACCAGGATATGCATACGCACAAGTTCATACACAAAAGGCAAGACATGAAAGAGCAACCATAAAGGGCCACTGAAAAACAAAAATGTTTTTTCTAAACAGTCACCGTTGAGGACACACGTATGCAAGCAAATTATTCTTACGCACAAAAAATTAATATTTCAGGACAATATTCACGGCATCGGATTTAATTTTAGTTGCATCCGACATTATACAAGCAGTCTATGACATCAACGGAAAGGTCATACACTCTAGCCCTCAACGTGATGGCGAGCAACTTCTCATTGTCTAGCTTCTCTCGCTCCAGTGCCTGAAAGCCGAGAAGAAGGCAAGTGGAACGGAAATGACTACCGACCGAATTGTGTCTCACGCCGTCAATATTGCTAAAAAAACATTTTTTCGCATAAAATTCACTTTTTAGCACCAACCCAGCCAAACTGTTTAAAAATAAAAATTTTCTTTTTATTGGTTTTTTAAGATTGACTGTTTGCAGAACCCACTACTAAGCCCTCCACAGGTGAACACACCACAGAGGCAGGAAATGGGCACAAAGAGGACATACGGAAACCAGATCAACTGTGTGCTTTCTACGCATGTTGCCGGCTTGAAATACGCTTGAAAGCTGTCGTACACGAAAGCCTTCCACGGTGCTTCTCCTCTTGACAAGCAATTCCTGCCGCGCTTGCGAATAGCCTGTCTGCCACTCCTCCGCTCTACTAACCGCGATCGTAGTTCGGCAGTAATAAAAAGCAGCGCCGAATGGTGCTAACGGCACGATTAGTGTACAACCAAGTGCGTACATCACTACGCTATATGCCTCAGAAGATGGTATGCGAAGCCTTTCAAAAGTTTGAATAGTTGCTATCTTATTAAATAAAAACTAATGCAAGCAGGAAAAATCGCTCTCAATCAGCTCCTATAGGCGTAAGAGATCAACTCTCAGGATTGTTTGACCTCTGTCCAAAAATTGTTGCATGGCCCTCAACATTTTTATAATTCATTTCTCGGGATTAGCTCTAAACCACGCACTTGGGTTGGTGATTACTTAACGAAAGCACGCCAGGATCCCCCGAGCTCTGGACCGTGCTCAGTCCATCGTTTTTCAACAACCGCCTGCCATAGACCTCAGCTGGAAAGGATTGGTGCCAGCAGGGTTGTAAGAGAGGCTCTGTTTCAGCCAGCGCCGTCTCTCTGGCAGAACACAGATGGAGAGGCGATACTCACGTGCTGAACCCAAGCTCCTTCTTGTAGCACCAGAGGACAGAAGGCCGTGCCTTGACCGTCGTCTTGGAAAGCATGTGATGAAGTATCACCACCTGGGCACAGGAGGAAAACCCGGGCATGCTGGTCAATCTCCGCAATGGAACACCTCACAGTGAATTCAAAACCAAACAGATTACAAACTCTAACGAAAATATGGTCCAAGGACAGGGGAGCTGGTGCGCATTAATCGTGATGTTTGAACCCTAAGACTGGAAAGATAAATTAAAACGGACAGTAACACATGTAAACCGATTTTGCTTTGTCACTCAGGTCATACTGCCTTATCCCCTGAAAGGGACACTGACACCCCCCAAAAAATGTTTTTGCATTTTCTGCCAGGCGATTCGTTATGGTGTTGGAAGACTACCCAATTGATATTTTGCTACAGAGTCACATATATTTTTAATAAAGCCAAAAAACGCAACTGCTTGAACGAAACCGAAACGTCCGCACGGAGGTCGGAGAAATATTAGCGGCGAGATGTTTTGGTGGCGCCCTCCTATAGTTCCCCCTTGTGGCGTCATTACCTTGCGAACAAGTTCGATGAATGTGTTTGTAAATAGCATGGTGGAAGCTTGGAAATTATTGCGCTCTCAAAGGAACACTGCCAACACCGTCAAAATTAAATTTTTCATTCCTCTTATTTCCGTCGATGATAAATCCTTCTCTGGCGTCATAGTCAGCGTTCGGCCAATCGTGGAAGGCCGACCAGGCGGCAGCTTCGGTCGCGCACGTCGTCAATAAAGGATGAGAGAGAGCCGGAAGCCACGTGGCTACACCCAACCATGTGTTTTTTTCCTCCCTGCGCAGCAGACAGAAATACGTTGCAGGAATCGTTTGCCGTGCGATTCCGCTTGCAGTTATGTTTGTTCCGTTCAGCTGTCCTGTACTTCAAGATGAGTTGTTTTGTACATTGAAGAGTTGGAAATGAGAAGTGAGTGCCCGTGGAGAATTCCCGTGATCGACTCCGAAAAGAATACCCTCAAGATGTTGCGTGAAGAGCTGCCTCACATTTCCTGCGTCTGAAAGTAGCATTGTGCGCAGTCTATAAGTTTCCAGCAGGGATCGGGACCAATGGCTGGCTGCAATTCCTGTAACAGTTACGGGCACCTCGGAAAGCGGACGCTACCCGATTCATATGCTCCTTGCATTCTGTGGAAAGTGACTACATTGAGTTTGCAGGTGTCAAAATGGGAATCCCATACCATTTAGTTCAGCGATGTATCGTCCACAACATTTGTTTTCTTCAGTGATAATTGTAAAAAAGATATGTAAATATAACAAAATGTCTGACAAAAAAAAAAAAGCATGCCCACACTAGGGTACAAACCTGGGCTCGCTGCGTGTGAGCGAACATCTTTCCACTTGTTGTTACCGCGCCTGCTTTTGTATCTGCGACTGTGCAGCCTGCGGAACGCGCTTTGCTCTGAGTCGAAAAGATTGTCTGCATAGCGCCGCATCTCGGCGCCGTATGCATCGTTACGTTGCGCGCACTTGGCATCGACGACCGCTTGTGCCATTTCTTGTCTTCCATGCGAAAGCGGCACACATATTGTTTGAAGACCTTTGGTTTGCACCGCATTTCCATAGGGCTAAGCCTGTTTTCTTTGCATACTTATGACCTCAGAGTAAGTTCAGCTCTTGCAAATTTTAAAGAAAAAATTCACCATCTGTGGGAAGCGCTGCACAAAGCGTGGCGGATAGGTTGAAACCGGAATTTTGTGGTCGATTTTGGGAGCCTGAAGCACTTCTTCAGTGCACCCAGTGGAAGTATGCGACTTAGCGAAAGCGTTTGTACAGGCCCATGTCTTCAGCCACGAGAAGAGGCAACGGCTGGCTGACGTCTTTGTGCAAATGGCTTCTAACGCTGGGCATGGTGTACGGGATGAATACCAATTCTTTTCATCGGTCCAAAACTTCTTTGTAAGACAGACAGACCTTCGCCAGTACCGCGAATGACAGTTGCTGAAGTAGAAGGTCCTACGTCACGTCGCCATCGCCGTCCAGCCCGCTAGGACCCACGATCCGCGATATGACGCCATGTTGAGAATTACGCAGATGAAGCAGCACCAAGGGCGGATCCGAAACTCCGTCTTGGGGGGGGGAGGGGGGATTTGTAAGGATACCTATTCTCCCATTCTTTACGTGTGCACCGGGGGTCCACCGCATATCAAATTGCCCTCCAAGAAGGGGAGTCGACTTTGTTTGGGGGGGCGGCCGACCAGTCGCCCCCTTGGATCCTGCCTGGAACGCACAGAATGTTTTCGATTCTCTGCGCAACTTTTTTTTTTCAATCAACGTATTTGCAGCTTTTTGGAAGCCACAAAAAAGTGTGTTTCGTACTTTTTCTATTTTTAATATTGAGTGTGTGCTTTCACTGACCCACGACTTTGATTATATTTGGTGGTTGTGTCTAAGCCTTAGAAAACGGCCCGTGACCACGGAGAAGAGTGAGGGCAACTCAAACCGGCCAGTTCACGATCGGCGGTTTTCAAGCGGAAAGAAACCAAATTTCGAGCCGTAAATTCTGTTCTGGGTAGTTGGGCTCTCATATGTCACTTAAGTACAACTAAAAACCTCGGCGAGCATAAATACTCTGTCAGTGTACCTTGAAGGCTTTACACTCCGGCGTACGTGCTTAACTGTCAGTTTCTGGTTCAAAACAACTTCAGCGAGCCGGCGAAGAAATTCCACGCCGCGAAGAAAAAGGAAAAGAAAATTAGCAGGCTCAAATGCAGCGTCGACCGATGTTTATCACAAAATGTGCTCCTGTGTGCCCAAATGGGCACAATATGTGAAACGACACTCCGAAATGCTCGCCGGACGCCTCCGGCCTCGGGGAGCGTAAACCCACAAGAAACTCACCTGATCCCGTCCCTTTTCCCCGACGACAACGAACATTGTCCGGTGTCCGCTGTGAACCCGTTCTCGATGAGAACACGCAGTCTGTTGTCAATCTTCTTGCGGGTCATTTTGATGCAGAAAGTGCCGGGCGCGCCGAATTCACTTGACAAACACCATCAAGCACGTGAAAACTCGTAGAACTCGCCGGTAAAGACGCGTCCAAAGTTGCCAGCCACAGGCCAAAGTCGCAGCAAGGCTAATCACATCCAGGAGTCCAGTGAGGTCCACGCGGGACTGGTCAGGTAGTGAGAAGAACGAGGAAAAAATAGTCCCAGAGTAAATTGTTTTGGCCAAAACGGTACAGGAAAGCATAAACTCGCAGAGATTAGTCATTATTTTACCTTCATAGACGTTTTGTCTGCAGCACTGAACGGCAGCACTACAACCTTTACTTCATCAACGAAAATATGCAAAGTATGCAGGAGGTAGTTTCGATTCTGGTTTCGCGGAGTTGTGCGTCTGACGTCTGACCATCTGAGACTGATCTCTATGGATCAGAGCTTATTTAGTGGCACTAGATCAGACATAGTACTATCAGAGCTCTGGAGTACTATCTGAGCCTATCTGGCTATGGTACGTGTCCGTGCCGCGTCTCCGACTGGGCCGACCGGTGTGTTTAGCGGCACTATGCTGCCCATACATCAAGGATGGTCTGGCAGGCGGCAACAAATGACGTCACAGGAGCCGGCATGTCGTATGGTGTTGCCAAGGGGGTTCCGCAGAGAAGGCTAGAAGCTGGCGAGCTCATAGCGTTGGGGGCTATCTCTTAACGCACGAGAGCTTGTGCCGCCGAGATATGCCCTTGAATGCAAGGGAGCCTCGCGCTTGTTTTACTACGGTTTAGGAGAATGCCATTTCATCGAAGCACGTTTTAGAGAATGGGCACGTTTTATCGAAGCACGGTTTAGAGAAAGCAGAGCCTCTCAGTATTAGGAGAAACGCCGTTTATCGAAAAGGGGACGCTTTTAAAATTTTGGCCTAGAGCGGCGCATTTCTGCATCGCGGCGCTCGTGCCCGCTCAATTGCTGGTGCTGGCAGAGCGCCTACGACGGCATCCTGCTTTCTAAGGGCCGGCACTGCATGGGCAAAACGCTGAAAAGCACGAGTGAACGCAAGTGTCATTACGGTTACAAGTACGGTTGATCAGACGCCATTTCATCGAAGCGTTTTAGAGAATGGGCTGATGGTATCAGCCTGGTTTGAGAAAGCGAAGTCTCAGTTTGAAGCCGTTTACCGAAAGGGACGCTTTTAAAAAAGGCTTCCTGCACTTCTCGCATTAGTATCACTGGTGCGCGTGTTACCCGCCGCTTCGCGGCGGCAGTCTTACGGCCATCGCGATCTGGGGCTAAATGGGACGCTTAGCGGAAAAGTCGGCGAGAGATTCGGCGGCTATGATTGGCCGGCACTTAAGGTCAAGTGTGGCGTTGGCCAATCGCGGCCGCGGATTTTCGCCGTCGCTTCCGCCAGCGTCCGGCGCAGGGCCCCTGGTTTTGCCCCGCTCCGCGAATGCGGTCACTGGCGGCTATCTTTTTGGTAGAGTTGGTACAGCTCTAGCCAAGATACAGCTGCTGAAGCCACTTGGCAGCCACCATCATCCATCCATGAGTAGACGGCGTTTTGGCAGTTGTGGTGGCAGGCTGCCGTCAAAATGCGTGGTGACATTCAGTGATTGATTGAAATTGTTTGACAAAGCATGTTTTAAACCCAACGTGGAATGGTAGACCGGTATTTTGAGGACCCGGTGAAAGTTTCACGAAAATCGCGCAGCAGCACCGCGGAAAAACAGCGCAAGACGCATCGAAAGCAGACGCCGGTACGTAAAGTCTGCTTTCGATGCGAGCTGCGCTGCTTTCCCCCGGTGCTGCGCTTTCGTAGAACTTTCGCCGGGTCTTCAAAGACGAGGCTACCGTTCACGCCGGGTTTCAAGATCTGCTTCGTCGAACAACTTCAATCAAGCACGAAATATCACCCACGGTCAGTGTACTAGATCTACGGCTATTTATGGCGGCGCAGCCGCCATTGCGCTGTCCGCCATATTACTATGGTGCCTGGATCGCGTCTTCGACTGGTGTGTTTGGCGTCCTATCTGCACCGATACATCAAAAGTGGTCCCAATGTGGCAACAAATGACGTCACAGAAGCCGGAATGTCATGCTGTTGCCTGTCGCGATCCTGGCGGTTGGCCGTAGAAATGCTGGCGAAAGCACGAGCGGAACGCGAGTGTCGCTGTCGTCACGGCGTCCCACAACTTCCGGCTGCTCTAGCTTCCGTGAACTGTCACAGTAGAAGCGACCTGCAGCAGAACAGGCGTCTGCCACGTATACCACAGTCTGTTGGGACACCACCAGGATCGCGACCGGCGACAACATAGACACTTGTATGACGTCATGAGGCGGAAATCGAGGGACCGCTTTACTGGCCGCGGTAAAAGCACCAGTCGGAGACGCGTTCCAGGCCACTGATCTCTACTATGGGGGGCTGGATCAACGTTTATAGATACTTTCTCCAGTTCCGTATCTCCTCGGCGCGCCTGTGGGGAGGGAGGCGGCCCGGCGCGGTCCCGCACACCTGCAGCGCTGCGGTCGAAGGTTGCGCACATCGTGGACGATCGCCGCTCCCTTGCGCGCAATGTTCAGCATCGCCTACCGCAGCCCGGGATCTCTTCGGCCTAATTTCGCGAGTAACGCGCTATTATTTTAATTTTCGGTCGTTTTTGAACAGAAGGGTAACTTGCAAGTGATGTAACACCGAAAATAATGCGTACGTGCAACTGCAAGCGGTTCAGCTCTACCGCAGCGGTTGTCGAGCAATAGCTTGGTTGCCCCACGTCGTCAATAAAAACGAGAGCCCGACGACGGGGATCTGCTCCTGCGCGGTCGGTAAGGAATTTATTCCATATATTCACAGAACGCACGTAGTGATTTAATGTCGCAAAAAAGTTGCGCGTCGCAATCGCGCCGTCCTGGGCATTTTTTTTCGTCTTTGTCTTAACGAACATATCGATCTTACCCATGCTATTTTAGAAGATTTGCTCAACTTGCACTTAGTAGACCATCTCGCAGAAACTGCTCATTCACAGCACATTACTCAAGCCCGTAACTACAATCAATTTTATTTTGCTAACTCGCAAAAAATATAAAAAGGGCTTCAAATCTTGCGCAAAAACGAAGCCCGTTACAGTTAAAGCTCCACTACTGACAACGGCCACCTTTTTTCCCCTTTCTCTTTGGGCCCTTGCGGCACTATCGTTTTCTACAATTTTTGCGTGCGAAAAGTGTACGCCGCGATCACCGTCACAACGAACGTCGTATCTCACAACCGTCGAAAGCAATCACACACTCGGGTTGCAGAAGAGCCAACAGATCACGTAACGGACAGCGCGAACAGCGAGCGAAAATGCAAGCCCAACCACGTAACCGGAGCTGGCCTGGGCGGCACACGCGCAAGCTTCGGTCGCAGCGCCCTCGCAGTCCCTAGGGATCGGTCGCGCCCGCTCTGGAGAGGGACAGTCCGGGGCGGAAGTATCCACCTTAAACGTTGGGCCGGATGTAGCGCTGTACGTTCTCCGAGCCTGGCGCAAGTGAAGCCACCGGAAGTTCGATGCTTGTCCCGGAAGTCAGGCGTACGCTGGGCTTCCCGGCGCAATCGGTCGATGTTTGGACCATGCTTTTTTGTGTCTTTGATTGGGTTTTTAATACTCCCGTTTCTGAATCAAATTCCGAGAATGAGGCATGGCAGACTTGGAACGATGACCCACACTTCATCGACTCAGAATCTCGTAACCATTACATGGGACAATCGGGCCGTGACACTTCGGGTCTGCATGCGCTCTTACTGCGCAACAAGCAGGCTCTCTTGAGGCGAACAGGCGGAAATCCTTAGCGCCTTTCGGCGGCCCTTTTCGAACCAGCAACCCTGGAAGGGTTACAAAGCCTGCCAAGCGCTCACTTCCGGACAAGCGGCTTATCTTCCGGTGGCTTCATACCTGCTGTTGCTCAATGCGCCATCCAGCCCCCTCTAGTGGAGATCAGTGTTCCGGCACCATAATATTGATAATAGTACTACGATGGCTAGAGATAATATAACTCTACCAAAAAGATGGCCGACCGTGGCCGCCAGAGCCGTATATGTAGAGAGTTTGGCCATTCGTTGAGGAAGTATAGGAGACAAATGAGGAGGCGCCATTGGCCGAAAGCGGGCTGGGCGTGTTTCAGGGCGCCTTCAGAAATTCGAATGTGGCCAACCAGAAGCCGGAAATAATTACCCTGGCGGTGGTCGCGAGAAAAAAACCTGATAACTGCAATAAAGTAACTCTCGATGACTGAAAATATGGTACACGTGATGTTTCAATCACGCTCATCCAAAATGATGGTGGAAGAGTGCGACTATACTTCGTTTCAGCTTGGGTCCAGACCAACGAGCTTGAGTCTTACCTTAGAGCGGTAAACCGGAACCCACTGCCTGCAGCGGAAATGGCACTCCCGGTTGCCGCATCATCTGTTTGCCACATTAGTGATCACGTGATGCTAAGATGGCTGCGCCCAGAGGTGGCCAGATCAGATTGCCGGATCGCGGTCAGCAGATGGGCACTGCGGCCGCGTTCCACCTTACTGCATGGAGCCGAGTTATTCCGGCGGATCGTCACGCGACAAGACAGAGACAGCAACGCTGGACGCGGGTAGTTTCGAACGCAACAGGCATGAGAACTTCATCCAGGAGTGAGATATGCTGCGTTCGATGACTTGCACCTCCTGCACCGGTGCAGAAAGTGTAGGGCGGTGTACTTCCGGTATGTGTGTTGAGATACGACCGGAAGTACACCGCCTCACACCTTTCTGCACCGGTGGCAGGAGGTGCAAGCAAATCGAACGCAGCTTCTATCTCACTCCTGAATAAAGTTCTCGTACCCGTTGCGTTCGAAAACCTACCCGCGTCCAGCATTGCTGTATCTGTCTTGTCACGTGACTTGATCCGCCGGACTAACTCGACTCCATTCGAGTAAGATTGGAACGCAGCCCCAGAGTGCCCATCTGCTGACCGCGATCTGGCCAATCTGATCTGGCCCACCTTTGGGCGCAGCCATCTTAACGTCACGTGATCACTAATGTGGCAAACAGGCAAGATGGCGGCAACCGGGGGTGCCATTTTCGGCCACTGGTTTACCGCTCTAAGTTTACTCAAGCTCGTTGGTCCAGACGCAGCCGATGCTACAAGCGCGAGCGCCGCGGGCTTTCAGTACAGATGGAGTAGTGGAAAAATAGCCGGCTTCCAGGTGAGGCGTTTCGTGTAGAACCTACCAGGTAGCGCTGGTGTTCGATTCCGGAGCACTCCTGCCAGCGAAGTTCGCGCCAAACGTAGCTGTTTTTGATCTTAGAGGTTCATTAGTGTGGCCTGTGTATAATTTATGGGTATTTCAACGTCTACTGAATTTCACATACTCAGGTAATGCGTTTTATTTAACTGTAACAGAACGGCGCAGCGCGGTGCACGCTGCGTCGTCAGGTTCAGAGAGTCTGAGGAGGCGCCCGGCAACCGCCGTCTCCGCGTGAACGAAACTTGATCCGTGCGAGGCGGGCCTCGGTCGGCGGTTGGACTTCGCGCGCTTGTTCTTATACGCGTAGTCGCGGTATGTAACTCAGCGCGCCGCCGGATACTAGCAATATGTATCAGTTTCCCTTCTGGGTTAAAGCCAAGACGTAGTCTTGCAAATGTGCTGGTTCACATACTCAGGGTAATGCGTTTTATTTAAACCGTAACAGAACGGCGCAGCGCGGTGCACGCTGCGTCGTAGGTTCAGAGAGTCTGAGGAGGCGCCCGGCAACAGCCGTCTCCGCGTGAACGAAACTTGATCCGTGCGAGCGGGCCTCGGTCGGCGGTTGGACTTCGCGCGCTTGTTCTTATACGCGTAGTCGCGGTATGTAACTCAGCGCGCCGCCGGATACTAGCAATATGTATCAGTTTCCCCCTTCTGGGTTAAAACTTAAGACGTAGTCTTGCAAATGTGCTGGTTGCTTGATCCTGCGACCGAATCTAGTCCTTGAATCGGAGGTTGTCGGACCGTCCGCGGTATTGTTGTCTGTGGTGATCTCTTCTCCGCGTGATTCCGGTTGTCCTATAGCTGGGGGTTCGTTGGCGGTCTCGGCGTTCGTCTCGACGTTCGGGTAGCTCATGAAGGGCGATATTTCCTCTTCCATGTACGGAGCTCCTCTGTTTTCTTGTCGACGGCGAATATGGTCCACGTGTCGACGCTGAAATCTTCCATCATTCGACTTTGTCTGGAATGATCGAATTCCCATCGGCTTCACGATTACAGCTGGCAGCCAGGTCGGACTTCCGCTGAAATTCCTCACGTAGACTGGTTGTCCAATAGAGTAATCTGCCGTTACTCCATCGCTGGGAACCTCTCGGTTTTCGTTCGTAGACCCCAGCTTCATGAGATCGAGGGGTGTGGCTATTCGTCGGCCGAACATTGCTTCGGCGGGTGTTTTTCCCGTAGAAGATGAGACCGTCGTGTGCTGTCGGAACAAGAACCTGGCGATTCTGCACTGAACTGTTCCTTCCGTGAGCTTCAAGAGGGCTTTCTTCGTTTCGCCCACCATCCGTTCTGCTTGCCCGTTGGTTGCCGGATGGTATGGTGCACTCGTGTAGTGCTTGATGCCGTTTTTTGTCAAAAACTCGTTCATTTCGCTTGATACGAGATTCGGCGCGTTGTCAGAGAAAAGTATTCTCGGTACGCCAAAAGTTGCAAAAACGGAGCGTAGAGCGTCAATGACGTGTGCGGACGTCGTGGCACGCATCGGCTTCACTTCCAACCACTTGGAGTACGCATCGACGATGATCAAATACGAAACCCCATCGATTGGTCCTGCGAAATCGATGTGGATTGTCTCCCAGGGTCGGGTGGCAGGTGACCAGTCAGGTGTCGGTGCTGCTGTTTTTGCCCGATGATGTTGCTGGCAGGTCTCGCACACAGATGCGATGTCCTCAATGTCGGCATTTAGCCTTGGCCACCAAAAAAGACTTCGGGCAGTGCTTTTCATCGCCACAATGCCTGGATGATTTGCGTGCAGCATCTTCAGGGCTTGCTCGCGCGCTGCTTGTGGTATGATAACACGTGCTCCCCAAGTTACGCAGCCATTTTGGGTTGCCAACTCAAGTTCCCGACGCTTGTACGGCGTGAACTCGTCTCCTGTCCACTTGGAGGTTGTGCCATCTTGCAGTCCCTTGTACACTTGCGACAACACCGGGTCATCTCGAGTGAGACTTGCTATCTGCTGAGCAGTGAGGGGTGGACTCTCCATGGCTTCCAGCAAGAGTACATCACCTGGTGGCGCCGGTTCGTCCTTTGTGTCTGGCAGAGGTAGCCGGCTGAGCGCGTCTGCGTTCTGGTGATTCTTGCCTTGCCGATAGCGCAAGTCGTAGTCGTAGCAACCTAGCATGAGGCACCATCGCGTCATGCGCGGTGAGAGCATGAGTGGAATCTGGCGTCCTTGGCTCATTATCCCCAAGAGCGGCTTGTGGTCCGTGTAGACAGTCACGTGTCGACCGGCGACGTACTGGTGAAAATGCTTCATGCCAAATACAACTGCAAGTCCTTCCTTGTCGAGTTGAGCATAGTTGCGTTCGCTTTTGCCCAACGTTCGCGAAGCGTAGGCGATTGGTGCTTCGAAACCGTCATCGCTGAGCTGAGACAGAACCGCTCCAACGCCGTATGGCGACGCGTCACAAGACAGGATAAGTTGTTGCTCTTCCCTGAAGTGGGCCAAAATTGGTGCTGAGGTTAGGATCTCCTTCAGTTTCTGGAAGGCCTTCCGTTCTTCGCTGCCCCAGCGCCACTGGGCGTCTTTGTCGAGGAGTCGATGCAGCTTTTCGGCAACGGATGCGCGGTTCTGCAGGAATCGACTGTAGAAGCTCAGGATACCCAGGAAAGCCTGTAGCTCCTTTTTGTTGGTGGGTTCGGGCGCTTCGGTGATTGCCTTTAGCTTCTCCTTGGTTGGGCTCACACCCTTGGCATCCACGTGGTAGCCAAGAAACTCCATGGACGGAACACCGAACTTGCATTTCTCTTTGCATACGCGCAGTCCTGCCTCGTTGAGCCTTTGCAGAACGGCGTCCAAGCCGTTGCAGGTGCTCTTCTTCGGTTGTCCCTGTGACCATGATGTCATCGAGGTATGCGCCGGTACCTTCGAGTCCTGTTAGCAAGGTATCCATGAACTGCTGAAAGAGCAGCGGCGCCACCGAAACTCCGAAAGGGATTCGCTTTACGCGGTAGAGTCCCTTCGTGGTGGTCACGGTCAGTAATTCTGCCGTGGCGTCGTCAACGTGTAGTTGTTGATACGCTTGTTGAAGATCTATCTTGGAGAAGATCTTGCCTCCTCTAACGATTGACAACAATTCTGATGCCGTGGGCAACGGATATGCGTTGGGCTTGAGTGCAGGATTTACCGTGCATCGGTAGTCTCCGCATAACCGCAGGCTGCCGTTCTTCTTCCGAACGATGACCAAAGGAGTTGCCCAGGACGACGACTTCACTGGCTCCAAAATGTTCTGAGCTTGAAGTTTGTCCAGCTCCTCGTGTACCGCTGTCCGTAGAGCGAGGGGAACTGGCCGACACTTCAAGAATTTTGGTGTTGCCTCTTGGTTGAGGTCAATGTGCAGTGGGGTGCCGACGTGTCCATCGAGGTTTCCTTTGAACACCTTGTCATGCTTCGCGATAATATCGTTGAGAGTTCTCGGCGACACAGCATGTATTCCGGACACCTTGATGTCGAAAGCAGAAAACCAGTCTCGCCCCAGGAGGCTTGCTCCTGCTCCAGTAACCACGTAGAGGTTGAGACGAGCTTCTTTCCCTTTGAATCGCACGGTAACCGGGAGTTTTCCAGCGAGCTGCATCTTGTCTCCAGCCCATACGTGCAAAGAGAGATCGCAGCGTTCGAGCTGAGGCGGTTGATCTTGCCAAACGCGAGAAACAGTCTCGGAGCTGATGATAGAATGCGATGCACCGGAGTCCACTTCCATTTTCAGAGGTCGTCCGTCCACCAGGAGCTGAACGATGATTCGCGATGTGTCCCCTTGAGTGACGCTGTTCACAGCGAAGAGGTCTCCATCCGTGTCATCTTGCGTAGCTGTCAACTGATGGGTGTGACTTGGCGAGCGTTCTTGCGCCTTGCGTTGAGCTTTGCGCTTGAAACACGCTTCTTCGAGGTGTCCCTTCTTGTGGCAAAATTTGCACGTGGCTTTCGCGTGCTTACATTCATCAGGTGAATGCATGCCCGTGCAACGGAAACATGGTTTCTTTGATTGTTTGGCCCCCTTACTTGTGGTTGCAGTAGAACTGTGCACCTTCCCTTCTGGTTTCCGCATCTGGAGTTGCTGGCTGGCGGCAGACTCTGTTGCCAATGCAAGAGCATAGGCGCGGTCGAAGGTGATGTTTCGTTCCACTAGCAGACGTTGTTGAAGGTGGGAATCCTTGACGCCACAAATAAATCGGTCCCTCAGCATCACCTGGAGTGGTAGCACAGTGGAGAACTTTCTCGCTGGGGCTTGCGGAACCTGTCGGCTCTCTTGTGATGAACTGGCATCTGACTCGGGTGTGGCCGCCGTGGCCGTTGCCGGAGTGGGTGTGGTCGGTGCGGTCGTCACTGGGCCGAAGTTACAGTCAGCAGCGATCTTTCGCAGTGCGGCCACATACTCTGAGATGGACTCTGTCGGTGTTTGGTTCCGTTGGTGGAATTTGAACCGACTGAGAAGTTCCGCCGGCTTGGGGTCATAGTGTTCGTTGAGGCTCTTGATGATGTCCTCAAACTCGACCTCCGAAGGCTTCTTGGGCGCGAGCAGGGCTCGTACGGTGTCGTAAGTTGATTCACCGCAGGACGTCAGGAGGACGGCTCGCTTCTTTGCGGAGCTTGTGATGTTCTTAGCCTCGAAGTAGAATTCGAGGCGTTCCAACCACGAACTCCAGTTTCCGCCGGGGAAAAACTCCGGAATCCGTCCGTGATGAGCAGAGTCGTCCATCCTTCGAGAAACTTCCTCGTCGCCAGTTTCACATACTCAGGGTAATGCGTTTTATTTAAACCGTAACAGAACGGCGCAGCGCGGTGCACGCTGCGTCGTAGGTTCAGAGAGTCTGAGGAGGCGCCCGGCAACAGCCGTCTCCGCGTGAACGAAACTTGATCCGTGCGAGCGGGCCTCGGTCGGCGGTTGGACTTCGCGCGCTTGTTCTTATACGCGTAGTCGCGGTATGTA
>JAZHYW010027147.1:0-57751 GCA_037355805.1 Ixodes ricinus | reverse complement strand
TACTTCGTTCGGTGCAGCGTACTCTCTGTGCTCTTCTAAGTTGTTTTTTTTTTTGTCATTTTAATTTTTAAACTGGGAGTTTTTCTCTCTTTTTTTTTTGATAAGTCCGAACTGGCAGAAGTTTGCCGGCGAGTGTTTTCACGGTTTATTTCTGATTTATCCGAAAACACGGAATCCTACCTATGACTGGTGCTGTGATCGCGCATAGTTGCGACAGGCGCGTCGTCGCGTCTCGCCGGAAAGGACATCTTGTTCGCCTACGACTTTTCAGTTTTGGTTGCTTCGCTGGGGGCGCCACCTTCATCCTCGAAGGTACACGAGCAGGTCAGACAGTCGAGTCGTCAGTCACCTTCGGCGCGGTGATGCTGTTTCAAGATCCACGTTGACCATGCGGTAGCGCACTGTCAAAGTAGATATTTATACGAGCTGCGCGCTAGAGCACAGCTCGTATAAGAACCGAACCCGTTCCATTCCGATTCCATTCCTCCCAGCGCTGCCGCCATGCCATTCCCATTCCCTTCCGGGGTCGCGGAACTGCGGAATGACTCTAGAATCATTCCAACTGCGGAGTGGCATCTCAGCAACACTGGTCACAATGCTAATACATCGTACGGTCCGCAGGCACTGTCTGGGGCATGTTTGTGTCTTGCATGATAGTCCTGTCTCATTGGTCATACTGAAACTGTCGTTAGCATGTTCGGGGCATGCATGTGTACGAAGCTTTTTAAACATGCGTGAGGCGTGACCGCAGATATCTTTCTCTCACCCTGTGGGCAGCGAACATCATGTCTTTTGTAGGATGTATGATGAGTGTGACGCTGACTTTAAGGGGTATTCACACGAGAGAGAAATCCCGGGGATTTATCCCCAGCGCGCGCGCATCACGAGACGACAACGCGAGGCTTTTGCACATCGCAAAGCCTGATGTTTTCGTCGCGGGATGCGCGTGCCGTGGAGAAATCCCCGGGATTTCTCGCTCGTGTGAATACCTCTTAAGGGTGCAACACTTTTAGTGTGTGTTGCATCGTCCCCGTAGCGAGTGCGCTTGTTCCAGGGCAGAATAAAGGAAGCGGTAGAAAAGAAGGACGAGGCGCCGCTTGCCAGGAACTCCGAGACCGAACGTCCGCATCTGCTGGGTTCCTCATAACACGCAATTATGAATATGAGGGTTTGAGTGGCGAATCAAAATTCAGCCACAAATTGTTATTCAAAAGACGCACGAATTAGACATGCACACACACAGTCGTCTCGACGTCAATACGTAATTTGGCCTGGGCGGGAGTGTCCTAGGAGGCCACTCACGACGTAGGCAGCCAGCGCTGCTCCCAGCGCCATGCCGGCGAGGACGTCCGGCACGTGGTTACGCCTCAGGGCCACGCGACTGGAGCCCCAGAACAAGGCCGACGCTCCCGTGGCCACGACCAGCAGAGGCTTGAAGACCCGCGAGGAGCGCAGCCGCACCACGGAGTGCAGGTACACCTGAGACCAGAAGGAAGCAACACCATTC
The DNA here is from genome assembly GCA_037355805.1 of Ixodes ricinus. Lineage (NCBI taxonomy): Eukaryota > Metazoa > Arthropoda > Arachnida > Ixodida > Ixodidae > Ixodes > Ixodes ricinus. The sequence continues at coordinate 56,244 of JAZHYW010027147.1, read as the reverse complement.
GAATGTTTACAAATCCGTAGCCTATACTTCGTTTCAGCTGAAGTCCAGACGCAACCGATGCTACAAGCGCGCGCTCCGGGTTTTCAGAGTCCCTGCCAAGCACGCGCGCTCGTGCAGTGCAAGCACTGTTCCAGGCCACATGCTCGCGCTTGTAGAATCGGCTTCGTCTGGACTTAGCTGAACTAAGTATAGCGTGTGATTCCGCAGCCCAGCGCTTCATATTCATCACTATGAAGAGCGAGGAAAGCACGCGCCATATGCAAGAACGACGATAATGTCCCTGAAGTCTGACCTCAGCCGACGCTATGATCGGATAGAGCTAATCAAGCGCCGACAAAAGTGTCATCGTCACGGCTCTCGTCAATTTCTGTAGGACTTCATGGAACGGAGTAGGGCAGCCTCATAACCTGTTGCAACATACGATCGTCGCCGAAGGGGTATCGAGGGTAGAAGGCTTGCGCATAGTGGCGGAACTTCTATTACAGAATTCAATGTTGCAACATATGCTATACTCAAGGGTTATAGGTGTTATAGTAGCATTCTTCTATTTGCGAGAAACAAAAATCACAAGAGGTAAAGAAAACACCCACCGAAAAATGAGAGAATGAACCATGAGTCGGTAACTTTTTAAGCGTGCAGAGCGCGACATCCTCCCTAACTGCTTGCTGGGAGGACGTTAACGCTTTCTCGATTCAAGTGGAAAAACTCACCATGATAAAGACAGCAGCGTATGATGTCAGCGCCGCTTGGAAGGACGGGAAGGACATGCTGTGGCACGTAAAGAGAGCGCCGAAGAAAGAATGAAAGTTGATCACGCGTGTTGCTGGTCAATGGTTGAGCTCACTGGGCGGTTGGAGTCAACCGTTCAAATCTACCTCGAAAGAAACTCAAAGTGCGTATTATGTCGAATTGCTTGGTCAGCTGCAGCTCCCATTTTGCTCTTTTTTGTGTCAGAAACTAAGATTGTTCATCTAAATTGCCCCTGGGACGTTTATTTCACTACACAAGCGTTTCGATAGAATTTATTTAAAAAAAAAAACAACAGAAATAACGAAAGAAGGCCACAATCAACCTTATTTTGAGGACTGGCCAAATTATCTTGGATTACTTTTTTATCTCTTTTCAGTGCTTACTATTGCCACTGCTACTACTCCTACTACTAATACAACAGCAACAACTATTACTACTACTATGCTTCTACCATCACTATTACTACTATTACCACTATACTACTACTACTACCGCTACTACGACTAAACTCCTACCACCACTACTATACACCTAAATTTAAATAAATTGCTGGGCTAGTTGGTTAAACGTCATATACACAATAGCGCAAGAGGACAATAACATGAAAGGAACAGGGCAATTGCTACTCACAACTGTGAAAAGTAATAGCAGGAGTAGCAGCAGTAGTAGCAGTAGTTTCATAACGCAAGATGACAAGAATATGAAAGGGACAGGACAAGCGCTACGCTTGTCCTGTTCCTTTTATGCTACTTGTCCTTTTGCGCTATGATACTACTCCTACTACTATTATCATTATACTCTACTACTGCTACCACTACTGTACTCCTACCACTACTACTCCTACTCCTATTACCACTATACTACTACTACCACTGCACTACACTACTCCTCCTACTGTTAGTAATCCCACAATCAATAATACTAATATACTACTACCACAAGTATTACTCCTACCATCACTACTCCTGCCACTCCTCCACTCCTACAAATCATATCCCTGCCCCTTCTCCTCCTCCTCCTCCTCCTCCCCACTACTACCGTTGCTACTACTACTACTAGCAGTAAGTGGTAACTCTACCACAGGTGCTCACAGCACTGCTTCGACACTAAGTGCACATGTGCTTACGGTGCTGCACAGTACTATTGAACCTTTTGTTCAGCTAATCGCGTTAACTGTGCTCTGATGACAGCCCTAGTAGTTTAAACAAAACTACTTCACTTAACCATTCGAGGCCTTTGTGCCTCGGGATTTGTTTCAAACAGACGAGAGACTTGTTCAACAGTGAGCAACAACCGACACCCAAGCCTCTAAAACAATGTCCTATTGCGATATGTGGTGTCCACAAGCTGACTGCATGCAGATGAATCATATCAGCACAGCCCAAAGAAATGCGATTGCATATAAAACTGTTATTTTGACATATCGAAAGTTGAATCTTAAATCCCTTTTCACCGTAAGAAAGTAACCCTGTATTTCCAAGGATAGTAATAGCGCGACATTCCTAGCAGACTCCAAAATTAAATCCCGATTATTTTCATAAATCTTTTTTATCCCTAAGGAACTCTTCGTAGGGACCCCTGTATTTGCCCCGGAAAGCTATCATTGCTGCGGAACACCGATGCACTGATATGGCCTTTACAAACGCCCAGGCTGATGGGATCGATGGTATGCATTATAAGAAAATGTCTGGGAGTTCACTTTCCCGCAAAACACGAGACGAGGAATTATGGCGAACAGTAGAAATATCCCAGCGAATAGTGAACCCCAAAATGCCATTAAAAAAAAGAAAAAAAAGATTTGATGTGCGCAGTGTGCATGTCGTTTCATTTGCTCATTGTTTCCGCGCACATCGCAATATTCGAATCTAATTGCACGATCACTTTCGTCATTCTTGCGGGTTCTCCGATTCCTTGCCGTAATTGGCTGTGTCCGTCCGTGTTCTGCAGGAAAGTGCACTCGCATACCTTTTTTAAGACGCGCTCACGCTGCTCATACTTCACACAAAGGACACGGCGTTCGCTCCAGGCACGATGACAGAAGAATTTGCGCACACCCCTCAAGCGTGTTCGGGCATGTTTTCGCTTTATACACGTGTACCATTCGTACATATGTCTGCAAACGGGTTTTGTACGAAACGAAACGTGACTGGACAGTCAAACAAGGAAGGCTGGATGGATGGATGGATTCTAATGGCTATACCCTTTGTAACGGTGGTAGCTTGCGCCACCTAGCCTAAGTCTGTAGCGAAGGATGGATAGATGGATGGATGGATGAAACACGCCTCAGACAGTGTTTGCAGACTGTCTTCTGTATGATGTACTAAGCCGTGGTACCACCGCTAATTTTTGGCGTGTTCCTTCCTTGTATGACGGTCGTATTGATCATACAAGAACTGTCTGCAAACATCTTCGAAGCATGTATAAAGCAAATATCCCTCGAACGTGCTTAGGGCATGTCCGCAAGTAATTATGTCATCCTGTCTGCAGTCAACACCGTGTCTTTTGCACGATGTATGCTCAATGTGACCGGAGGTTTAAAATTTAAACTCCACGTGGGTCCTCAGAACGAAGCATGAAACGGAACAGCAACGCAGATATGTGCAAGCATCCTCGCCAGTGGGCACCTGGCTTCCTGGAGTCGCTCCTAGACGCGGGTGCCGAGAGCGCGCAGGAGCCCATCCGGAACCAGCGAGTGGCGGCCCCTTGCTGCCGTGCGCAGGTGCCGTTCAACCGGCACACGCTGAGGAAGTAGGGCCGCTGGACCCCGAGGCTGTACTTGAGCACGTCCACGCAGATGCTGGTGCACAGGGCACCCAGCAAGTAGAGGCCTGTGCGGAAACGTAGCCACGTTGGTCTCTTCACACTCCCTCTCACCGTAACTTGGCAAACGGCGAAGGCTAAGGTGCCAGTAAGCCAATCTGCACGTCGGAAGCGGACACGTGACTATGCTCTATCTCACTCGTTGCGCGAAATGCTGTCGAAGTCACGGGCGGGACAGAAGAGGATAACCGCTTTTGTGGGAATTTTGGTGACATCTATAGCCTCGAGAGCTCATGGTGTCACTCGAGGCCATGGTGTCACGCGCGTACCTTCGGTAAGAGCTGTCACCTGCTTCGCCTCCGTCACTCTGATTGCTTCGAAGGAAAATTAACGTTTGCTCTTTGTTACGGTGAACCGAGGTATGGTCAAATGCGAGTTAAAACTGCACCTGCCTTGGACATTCCATCCAACGCAATAAAGGTGCAATAGCACTTGATCGTTTTTTTTACGAGGAGCACATGCGATCGGCATGTAGCGGACAGATTTCCCCGCTAAATTCAGTCGAAGAATTGTGACATCGCGCGACACTGTGACGTAACATTACACCATGACGTCACCATGACATGCTGCGGGCATGTTTCAAACATGTATGCAGCCGGTTCTTACATGACGAATGTGACCGTCATAGCAAGGCTCAGCCAGGCTGACAGTGTTTTGTATGACACACTAGCAGTGTGGGCGCGACTTTAGAGTTTCGTCGGGGCGTCGAGATATGAGAGTGAGCTCACCAACGTGTCGGACGAGTCTTCTGGAGAGCTGGTGCATCTTGCAGCCGACGCATCCGACCCGCACCGCCTTCCGGGGACGCCGGGCAAACGCCAGGTACCCCACCTCACCCAAGATCACCTGTCGTAAAAGAAAAGGAGAAAAAGACGTTGAGGGAACTCATTCAAAAGAAAACGTTTTGAGACGTAGAAACGTGCCCTGGCAGCAGATTATAATTAGGCTTCCATGTTTTTAATCAACACGGATACACCTCGAAACCCCAGAGCCGGTTTTATTAAAATTGGACACCAAAATACCACCCCCCCTCCCCCAAAGAAAAGAACTATTGAAGTTGTTTTTTATTTAAAAAAATCAATGCTACACGAATCGCTTCCAAGTAATTTGTTAGAGTTAGTTTTTTTCACAAACAGTACAAAAGTTAGAGTTATAGTTACCTCAACAAAAGGGTAACTCGTTACATTTACTAAGGGCGTTAATATTTAGTATGAATAACACAAAAATAAAAGAAACCGTGGAAAACGCTCTGTTTTAGGAAGTTTATTCTACGAAGTGCAAGTAAAGTACGGGTTTTGCATCTTGTTCTAACCAGGCAGTAGTTGCTTGCCGTCCAAAAGTTTCCCTCGCTCGATGGCGAAGACATCCCTGTCATTGCTGACAATTGTTGCTGCGATGGGCGCGTTCGATGGAATGGCTTATTGGCGAACGTGGCACTCTAAATGTTCCTTTCACTGATACCTTAATCTTGAAGCAACTGTGAAAAGTAACAGCAAACGTAACGTCGTTACTTTCATCGTTACTTTAGGAAAAGTAATTGAAAAACAGCTACAAGCTACGCCTCTAATAGCAACGCGTTAAAGATAAAAGTTACCAAGAAGTAACAAAGTTACCGCGTTCATTGTAATGCGTTACTATCCAAGAACAAACGCACGACGTATCCTCAGCTAAACTTCAAACGCATTGTTAGGTTGTTCTCCTCTTTCATGGCGGGCTTACACTCGCGGATTTGCGGGCGGATCCGCGGCAGGCGGAAAATGGATTTTGGAGTCGGGTGGCGAAATCGACTCGTCGCTGGAGAAAAATATGGATCAGTCCGGGACCCATATTCAAAGTTTCGACTAGTCGATTTCGCCATCCGGCTCCAAAATGCACTTTCCGCTGGCGCGGATCCGCCCGCGAATCCGCAAGTGTAAACGCGCCATCAGATCTATAAAATAACATCGGAGACAAACGACTTAACATATAAATCAAAATGTGATAAGTATCTCGCAATAATCCATAATCTGTCACTGCTTGGCGCGATAGAATTGATATTGTTATTTTTCTTCCTTGGCATTTCGGGCGGAGCGTTTGTCTTATACAGGTTCGTTAAAATTCTGGAAAATATAAACGTTTGCTATGTTTATGTATTTGTATTTTTGCGTTTATATGTATATGTGAGAAGTGCTTTTGTGTTTTCTTTCATTGGTACGCACGGTTTTTCAAATATGTTTGTCTCGTACATGTATTGGTGCGCTTAGGATGTTATATTGTATATACGCGAACCATAATGTTACATAGCTCACTTCTTCACAGTGTATACTTTCACCCTCATCTACTGCACTCAAGAGAGTACCAATGAAATAATACACTAAAATGAAATCAAAAACTTTCAGCCTTTCCACTCTGAGTGAAAGAAGCGCAGCGGAGCTGCAGCGTCTGTTCTCGGCGTTGGCTTTCCAGGCGAGCGATCTGCTCTTCTTTCGCAAGGGAATCTGAAGCGCTCGACGCAGTGGAAACTTGAGGCGATAGCGGAAATCTACGGCGGTTGCGGAACCATTCGCTTGCTGCGCACTATCACCGCCAGATTCAGCTCCCGCGCTTCTTCACTCCGTACAAGGTTGCCGCCGTCGATCATAGATGGCGGTAGCTGTCCCAGAGTTCGCGTGTCATCATTTCTAGTCCGGTGGACACAGTCCTGGGTCGTAACTAGCCTTAACCACTCCGCTCGCGAAAAAAGTCAGGCTATCTAGGACGAGCTTGTGAGGCTATACATGCCAAAATCAGAGGCAGCGCTACACAAGCACCGTACAGTGCGGCGTGCCAAAGTCTCGCAACTGTGTCCTTTCCCGAGAGGTCCGCCGGGTCTCGCGGCCAGGACAGGTCGAGGTCATCGCAGCGAAGCTACCTCCGTCAGCGGCACAGGCCTTCGCCCGTCCAGGCCTAGAAGCAGCGGATTCGAAGCCGTGGCCATGCTGCTTCGTACATGCTTCCAACATCTCTGCAGAGGTCTTGTATAACCAATGGGTGCAGGAGCGTCAAACAAGAAAAGAAGACAAGTCTCAGGCAGCGTCTGCAGACTGTCTTTTGTATAATTTATAAGGAGTCTGACCGCGGCTTGAGGCTCCACGTGCCACAGCGAACGGCGCTGCCGCCTCCGCAAAGGCTGCTCTCACGGGCCTATAGGGCTGGGCATTTGATCGAGTAAGCTAACAATGATTCGATGTATGCTCTAATCGCGATTAAGTTTTTTAACCGGTTAATCGATTAATACTTGAAACGAAAAAAAAGAGTAAAATCCAACGCTTTTATCACTCAGACGTGGACGAGCACACCTCAACTACGCATCAATGTTGATGTAAAATCCGCAATTGTACACTGCGCAGTTTGCCAAAAAATTTAGCAAAGGCAAAAAAAAGAAGTAATTTTGACTTAAAAAAAAACTATTTTGAATGGGAAAGAACGAAACTGATTAATCGATTAATTACTGGATTAAAGGGTGTCGATTAATTGGGGTGAAATTTCTAATCGATGCCCAGCCCTACAAAGACTACGCCTTTGGCTTTCCACCCTTTTTGTTTTGTGTTTTTTGTCAGACAGTTTTTTTTATTAAAAATCTGTACTGCCGCTGTTGTTTGCGTTTTTCAAAGATCAAGATTCCTAAATTCTCTCTATGTTGATCGAGCTGGTTTTAAGTTTTCAGCAGGTATCCCGTGACACCGGTTAAACCAGTCATTCACAGTTCATGCGCGGTGGACCCGCGCTATTTTTTTTGCGCGTGATTGGTTTATTTAGTGATAGCGAGCAAACGCACAAAAACGACGAGCGTCGTGACGAAGCACTTTTCGGGGCTGCTCGATTGGCTCAACTCAGTGACGTCACGCCACTGCGGTACCGCTGCTGTCTTTACTGCGCATGCTCAGACGCTTCACTCGTCCCGAATTCGGTTTCTGCGCACGCGTAGTGCCCACCACAGCTGGCGTGCGCAGAGCGGGCTTCTTTCGAAATACTCTGTTGGTGTATATAATCCTGCCCAAGCATAATGCTAAAAAAAAAATAATACTCAAAACTTGAAAAAAAAAAAACAGTGTGACATGGCGGGCATTTAGTGACCCTCGTAGTTTACTAATAATTGTATCGTGTGCACGTCTATAGACAACCAAAAGTTAGCCAGCCTCCACGGACATCTAGCGTATGAGCTGCAGACCAGAAATTTAGCCGTTGCAGCACAAACACTAGACTCGTGTTCGGCGGGTACCAGACGCAGCGATACTACACGCAGCTCCGGGCTTTCGAGCCTCTGCCATAGCACTGCGCTCGTGCAATGCAAGCACGTGTTCAGGGCCACGCTCCGCTCGTAGCATCGGCAGCGTCTGGACGGCTGAAACAGTATAGCCTCGCGTCTCTAACCGTTTCACGCAGGTCAACTAGGCATGCTACAAGCGCGAGCTCCGGGCTTTCAGCGTCCCTGCCAAGCACGCGCGCTCGTGCAGTGCATGCACCGTTCAGGGCTTCACGCTCGTGCATGTAGCATCGGCTGCGTCCTGGACCCAAGCTGAAACGAGTATTGGCGGCGAGATGTGTTGGTGGCGCCCTTACATGGTTACCTTTCCTGACGTCATTACCATGTGAACAACAGCTTCGATGGTGTTGTGTCAATTAGCACGGCAGCAGCTTGAAATCATTGCGCTCTGAAACCCACACTGCCAACACCGTCAAAATTGAGGTTCTTACATCACTCTTATTTCCGTCGATGGAAAATCCTTTGCTGACGTCATAGTCAGCATCCGACGAATCGTGGAATGCCGATCACAGCGACAGCTTTCGGTCGCTCACGTCGCCAATAGCGTCGGCACCACGCAGTATGTGATACAGAAGACCGCACGCCGGTACGATGCTCATCCAGATTCAATCGGGTAGGGGTGGCGGCACGCAGCCCGAGCGCGTTGAGCGAAAGCTCGCAGCTCGGCGCGAGCTTTCGCTCCACGCGCTCGGAGCTGCGCTAGCGTCAAAACGCTCGATCACCGATTTTTCTCTTTCTTGTTCGGCCGACGACCAGTTCGCGCTTTCCACTTTTCCCTTGCTTCCTCCACTCCCACTTCTACCCTGATCACCGTTGCCTGTTTCCTCCTCCCCCATGGTGAGGAGGATCTTCTGCCTTGCAGAATCTTGAGTCTAATCGTCGGCTTTAATGGTAAAAAAAGAAAAAACACATACAACGACAAGAACGCATTTTTCGATCCTAAACGAAGAAGTGCTCGACGGAGTACAGACAGCGAGGCCTCACCTGAGCAGGTAGGCGAGCAGCGCGAGGCCCAAGAGGGCCAGCAGCTCGAGCAGCGCGACCGGCAACAGGCTCAGGTTGACGCGGTACACCCGGTCCCATTCGGACGAGCTGGCGTCCGTTCGCTCGTCCTCGGCGGACGTGGCCACCGCGCCGCCGTCCAGGGCCACGTCGCCGTCCTGGACGGGGAAGGACAACGGTACGAGGGTCGACAACGAGCTCGAGTCACATCGCTCACAGCATCGTACAAACGACAGTCTGCAGAGAGGCGTGTTTCTTTTGTGTATAAGGATACTCTCACAGTAGTCATGCTGACATTTTCGAGGCATGTATGAAGGAAACATGCTTCCAACATGCATGAGGCGTATCTTCATGTAATGATGTCATCATGTCTGCAGCAGGCACCGTGTCTTTTGTATGATATATGACCAGTGGACTGCGACTTTGTGGAAAGCCATGTCCTCGATAGCACACCCTGGTCAGCACTCACAATGTGTTAGACGAGATTCTCCGGGACACATTGAGTGAAATAATATACGGGACAAAACCGAACGAAGTGAACACGCCACAAGAGTTAAACGAGACAAAATGCATTATTATAGTTAAAAATGTCTAGATCACAATGAGCCGCATTCGCAGCATGCACTATTTTCTCGATCCTTGTGAACGTGTTTACCTTGATAGGCTTTGAGGAGTCATCCAAGGAAGATGTTGCAGTATTGAGTCCCTGGGTGGAGGTCATGGTCTGCTCATTCCGAAAAGCCTAAAAAAAGATCGGCACTCTCGTCAAAAATAGTATAAATCGTGCGCAGTACTGAATGAGTAGTTTTATGTTAAGATGGTGTATTTCGAACAAGGATCATGTCCAATAATACCAAGGTCTAAATAAACTGTGGAACGCGTCTGGAGTCGATTGTATCAGGTCAAAGCACTAGATATCGCTAAACAACCTCGATAAAATTCACGCTTCACGTTTCTTACAAAACTATAGCTTTCTTCTGTACCTCACCACATTCGAAGTACATTCATGAAACATTTTTAAGGTGTCTTGTTGAGCTACAGTGGCGCTGCAAATTTCACGGTACTAGGTTTACTACACCATACAGCAAAAATGTATTATTTCTCGCAACTGCATTAAATAGTCTTTAAGGAACGCTCTTCATATCGGAGCTAATTTATTTTTTCCATGCACCTAGTACTTTCAAACCGTCATCGAGAACCGGTCAAGTTCTGGGGAAGTAAAGTGAAACTGTCACGCAACCAATTGTGAGCAATGCCAAGCTATGAACTCTGCGCAGGCGACAACATCGTAAACGCGCGCTAGCGGGTTCGATAATACACGACGCAACTTTAATAAGCAGAATCCACGACCGTTGAAGACAAAATGTCTATTACGTTGTAAGCTACAAAAACAAAAATCTTAACTAGAAGACTGATTGATTGTTGCTTTACTTATTTTCCCCCGTTTTGAGTCGCCCGCAGGCTTCGAGTTAGCTTTCCACAGAAAGACTATTGCTGCAGGAAGTCCACCTTACAAACCACCGTGAGAGAGATCCGGTACACGTCCGGACGTAAGTACCAGGCATGGGAATGGACCATATTGAGTAGAGTAGCTGCTCTGCCAAGTATCCGAGTCCGCCATTGTTAGGGACACGTACGCTGAGCATCCTATTGGACACGAAGTCTCCGTCAGCGTTCGGCGTGAGCTCGGATCCAATCACACGCTTCATGCCCCAGGAAAGGGCGACCGCCGATGCTGCTTGATTGAGGTTTGAAAAGTATCTATTATGTATAGTACGAGTAAATTTAAAACTAATTTAAATTTCTTTCAGCACGTTGTAATGCAATACGCCTCGCAAGTGGGCTCATTTTCGTCTTCTGCGCATGAGAAGGAAGTAGCGGTGACGTCAGAACGCCGAGCCCTGATTGGCTGATCGCGGTCCCCTATCTGAGCGTCGTCTGCTCCTTTGCAACGTCGTCTGCTCGCAACGTCGTCTGCGTCTGTCTTACCTTTCCTGCGACTCTATGGTTCCGTCATAAAACTGCCAGGCTTTGTGAGTATAAAGAAAGCTATGGTAGAACAACGACAAAAAAAAAAAGAGTAAAAACAAAGCCTCACTTTGCGAGTTCGAAGTTGAAAAAATGCTGCGGCCGCGGTTCTGTGCGTATGAATGAATGGCTCATCTCTGTAAACTCGGTTGCTGCTCGCGTCACGTCACCAGTGCTGCGATAAGCAAACAGCAACCCCTCCGGGGATTCGAATCCCCACCCCCGAGGGTGAAAACAAAAGGACGGTCAAAAGAAACGGACTTCGGCGCGCGTGACTCACTCCCGACGCCGGACGCGCCGGTCAATGCAGCTCTTCCTGGTGTGCCCAGACTTGAGAGTGATTCCAACTGCTTGATCTGGGTCATGTGGTTTAATGGGTGTGTTTGCGATACAAGCGGCGAGGAGGAAGCGACAGCGTTGCATCGTCTGCAAGCGTCCCTTATCCCTCCACCCGCCATCCTCCAAAAACATCATACAAGATACACGGTTCTCGAACCAGTGGCGTCGAAGCAAAAAGGCAACCCCCCCCTCCCCTCCCCGATATTTTAAAAGTTTAATGGAAGTAATACATAAAAGGAAGCGGAAAATTTCGCCTATACAGACTTTCAAGATCACCTAAAGTCAAAATCCACCGGAAGATCAGCCGCCTCAATCTACTGTATAATATAGTAAATGGCAATATTACACTTGAATTTGAAAATTAGTGCAATATAATGCCAATAGACATACGCGCAACATACATGACAAAACCACAGTAGTGTCACAAACCAAACAAAGATATTTTTCACATATTTTTTTATCTTTTATACCGTCAACGAATGAAATCATTTACGGTTAATCATTGTCAGATCAGCCGAACTCCTGCCTTTGCCACTCAACTCACAAAACACTTATTACCTTAAATATGTTAGTTTCTGCTTTAATATTTGTCGATACCAATCATATATTACTACTGTACTCTACCCGTTGCATCATTTTAAACCAGGTTAACATATCAGCAGGCGTGTAACATTAAATGTCGTTTTTGTAATGCGTTGTTAATTTTGTTCCAGTTCGTATTCCATTATTTTTCGTACGTTGCATTTTCTTTATATTTTGCCATTTATATCAGTGGATGTGTTGAAGTAAGGGTCATTCACATAACGCATTGTTGTTGTTTTCAGTACATAAAATGTATTTATTTGTGTCCAGTTTACTTGTACAGTCCGTAAGCAGTGTTCACCCTCGGCTTGGCGACGGATCAGGCGGCTGGCAATAGTGTTAAATAAATAAATAAGATGTTATGAGAATAGCACGAAATAGTGTTTCACATCACAGCTTTAAAAACAATGTAAAAATGTATTGTTTATTGTATCGTACGGAATCAATTTCGTTCTTCGCCCATTGTATCCAGATATGGAGTGTAGAGCATTGACAATTGGTATTTATAATAAAATCACTTCGAGTGCTTTTCTTCAACGTAGCCATTGTATAAAACATGACGAGTACGTTTCTTCAATGTGGCTGTAATGGGATTATTAAAATTGTGCCGTTAATTTGCGCCGATGTTTTATTTGATTTTTCTTGCTCTTAAATAATTTTGTTTTCTATTGCCTGCTGATGCACAGTGCTTACAAGTCGAAGGTTGTAGGTGGTAGCAAGCTTCCAACCTTCGACAACCCCCTTGCGCCTGGAGCGCGCGCGAGCAGCCCAAGCAAGGCGGAAGGCACGGAGTGCGTGCTAGAGACCGGGCGTTCAAAGGACACGCCCTGCGTACTTATTCTATCATAAACTGTAGGGTGACCGGGCCTCGTCAGGCAGAGTTTATTTGCCTTTCGAGCTTTTCTCCCGAGACCTCCTGCCCAAATAAGGAGCAACAAACGAACAAACATCATTGAAAACTCTCTCCATGCTTTGAGTTGCCCCGTCCCTTAAATCCAGGCTCTCTACGCTGCTCCGATCGAAACGGCTCCCCTGGCGCCGAGACGGCCAACCGTTCGCCAGACGGCACTTGGGGAGACTTTTGGGAAGCCTCTCTTGGGCGGTCGATGGCGCGGCGGGAGACACGCGGCGGGTGAGTGTAGTACAGCGAGCGGTGGCGGCCTCGTTATGCTTTCTTTCAGCCCCGAGCTGACAGTGCGTTGGAAGCTACGTGCTCGTTAGAGCAGGCATGCGATCCTTCGCCACGTGATCACGCTCCCGCGCCCATACCCATACCCGCAAAGAGCGGAGTCGGGCAATATACCACCAGAGGCTAGAAGAAAAGGCCTGCGCGTGACGTCACCGCTAGTGGACCCACCCGGCGTCACCTATTTTGCTTCAGCATCCTTGACAGCGCGTCTCGCAACAATCGCGACGCTCGGCAAGCGGCGACTCTCGTTGTGCTTCGGCGTGTTTGCCCATTGGGGCGGGTCGGGGATCCACTTAGGATGGCGTCATGGGTAGGCCTTGTCTTCTAGGTGGTATTGGGTCAGGTGACGGATGGGTGAAGCGGCTGTTTGGCCCGTCGAGCGGGTGGCTCCCACCGCACTGTTGGCTTAGGGCGGACGGAGTCATGGGAAAGGCACTTTGGGTAGCGACCGCGTCTACGTATCGACCGCAGGGAGTGGCCGTTTACTGTAGACCGGGGTGGAATATAGATGCCTCGTACATTTAATCTCTAGGACGCGGGAAAGAGCGCGCGCGATGGCGCTTCTTAGCTTCGAACGCCTGTTGAACTCTCGCATTGGACGAAACCAGGTAAGGCTATTTATATAAAAAAGTATACTAGGTATAGGTATCTTATAAATATCATGTACATGCACGACACTGCTAGCACAGACACGACTTCAGCGCTTTTCTTGTTTGTTGCAATGTACTTTGAAAGGGCGTCAATCTTTTTACTTAGATAGTATCATTGTTCACCATGACCTTTAAAAAAGTCCTACTTACGAAAACAATGGACTGTTTGCACTAACGGTGTCGCCGAGTGTACCCGAAGAAGCGCAGCAAATTTCGCTCTAGATAGCATGTTGACCGCGCTTCTGCTGAATGCCGAATTTTTTAAATTTAATTGAAAGGAATTTTGTGTTGTTTTAAGTAAATTTTCATTATTGTTTTATTTATATATTAAAAAATGTCGGTTCAAATATATGTTGCTCAATAGTAGTATTTCCCTAGGAGCGTACTTTAAGATAAAATAGGACATTAAAGCACTAAAGGAATGTTTATGCGCGCCAAAAGTAGCGGCATAAAAGTAGACCGCACGTAACCCGATTGATACTAACGCGCAATTCGCAGTGTACCTCGGAACAAGACCGAGTCGCGCCTAAGGCGGGCCCGCCGTTTTCCCAATTTAAGTATTCTCCCCAATGTCGCTTTAACAGCTGGAGCGAGGCATCAAACTCAGATCGACGCTAAGCTCAGAGCTCGTCCACCAGCTTCGTCAAACGCACCCGAAAGGTCACGCTGGCGCCACTATATAATCAAAACTCCCCAAGAACAAGGTTCGACAGAAAGCGGGAGATTTACCTGGTCAGCGCCGTATCCAATGGAGTTCAAGGAAGGAAACTACAGACCACACTGTTGCGCACACCGGAAGCGACAGTAAAAGCAGCCAGCGCGGTGCCTCGCCTTTTTTCCGCGCACTTTCCGGCTGCTCCGTGGGAGAGGGCGATGCTCCCCCGCCGCGCATGCGCGCAACGTGCCCCGACCCTTACCGTTGCGTTGGCAACGAGCTGAGATGGCGCGTGATTTCGGATCATCAGCGTCGAGGTTGACCGGCCGCTGCTGAGCCGCTGCCCGCCTCGAGCCACTGTAATCATAAATTCGATCATAGATTTTTTTTTAATTTACTCTTAGTTATTCCTGTTTGCAATTAATTACATCCTGACTAAAATGACTAAAATGAGCACAGTAACGCAGAGGTGCATCGTCACGGAAGCCGTGGAGCCGGCGGGGTTCGCCGCGCCTGCGCAATGGGGGAGCGTGATGTCACCGCCGGAACGTGCATGTGCGATAAGCCAGACGTGGCGCGCTGCTTGTAGGAATGCGCTGCGTGTAGGAATGATTTCGTATTCCTACACGTAAGCAGTCTCTAAGTGTCTTCGTTTAATTTTATTTTAAAAAAAGAACCTTAAGACGGAGCATGAAGTAGGCGTCGAACTCAAAACTATTGTTCACTTCTCTCTGCGTCACTGAGCTGAATTAGTGTGCTGAACACACCTCTTTAGCTTGGGTACAGATAGTCAGGTAAACCAAGTGCGTTAGCTTCGTTGACTTTTACAGCGGAGCTGTTAAGGGCTAGGTTCCCCAGCATCGTGTCCGTGTATGTCGACACAAACCTACCTGGACAGCTACCGCCATCTATAAGCGACGGCGGCAAGCACACAACCAGTATGGTTTCCGCCGTCGCTCGTAGATAGCGGCAACCTTTCCAGCTATCTAAAGCCCCTCGATATGCTTTACAGCTATCATTGAAGAATGGATAGTTGGGCGCGTTAGTGGGAATTCATCGTAGGAAACAGCGCGAAAAACAGACGACGACGAAGAAGAAGCACACAGTGTATCGAGTACAGCTCCGCTGGTCTTCCTTCTTCACGAGAGTGGAGAGGCTGAACGTGTTTCTCTTTCGCCCAGCCTGAATGCCGTGTGGAAGCGAAAAAAAACCGTTTCTTGCATGTGAGCCAATCGTACGGATTCGTGAAGGCCAACGGCTCCGGATGGAGTAATCTGGAACGACGTTATGGTCTCGGACATCGTCCTCATCAGTTGCGTCAGTTGTGCACCTGAACCTGTGGACGGTGCATCGACGCTGTCAGCTTTTGGCGAGTCAGCAGGAGCTCGAGGTGTGTCCCTTGTTGATCGCAGACTCCCACAGCTTACCAGAAGGCTGCTTTACTTCTGACACCGCATTCCATTTTGCGTGATGCAAAAAAAAAAAAAGAAATGGCAGGATGCAAGAGCAAGAGCGACAGAGAATGACATAGCGTTTAGCCTGATGCCAAGAACGCTGACATATTTTCGAAAACGCAGACAGCTGACTACCCAGCTGAGCACGTGGTTCGCGTGAATTTTTGTCCCTGCACCCCAGCCGACCGTCTGCTCTTTTTACGTGAACGCAGATGTGCTAGACCACACAAATAATTTTGCGACGTGACGTTGACCTGAAGAGGAAATACACTGATGGGCTCAAGGACAATGTTTTCTGGCACTTTAGACGCAAAGACCGCGCGGGCACAGCTTTTATCGGCGCTCAAGGTGCGCTATAGTGCATGGGTACCTATATCTCTTACTTCGTTACGAGAAAATGTGTCCCCAAGTATACTTGTTTCAAGTGGGTTCGCCACAGAGTGTCGGACCGTGCGCCTAAATGAGACGTACTCACTCTCCAATCGTGACGTTTGCCGCTTGTCAATGCTGCCGGACGTCGCTCGCTGGAAGCAGACGCCATTACTCCTCAAGGGACTGACAAAAACTACTTATAGAGCATACATTAACTTTTTTATAGTTTGCCATACCTTCACACCTCTCCCTAGGTCTATTTCTCTTCTGTGCACTTTTCGGGGTCCATGGACATTAACACCAATCAATATTTGTATTAACTTATTTATTTTAATTTTTATATAGTATACTTCAGACGAAACTTTAGATACGTGGATATCACGTACTTTACTATAGGTAACTGTGCCCATCCCAAAAATGCTTAGTCATATGAAAATTAGTTCCATGGCATAGCGTGTCTTCGAGACAGAGCGAATGTTCACACTCGTATTGCCGATGTGCGGGCAGGTCGTGAAGAATCAAGTCCAACTCCCTAGAAAAAATAACAAGAAACAAACTCAGAATTCGGAAGCCGAAACATCTATACAGCTTGCCTGAATAACACTATCGCGCACCTCCTGTTGGCTGCACGGTGCATTCTCACAGAGACCCGTCCTGTAAGCGATCGGGAGCATGCAGCAAGAGGTCGATCGCCATTGCAGAGGACCGCTCTAACCGCCTATCCAGGTGTTGTAGTGGGCCTTCTTGGTGGCTCGACCGTCAACACGCGAGTTGCGAGACAGTCTCAGTGCATGCATCCAAGGCGTCGGGTTGTTGACGCGACTCATGGCCATGGCTCACACGTCGCAGAAGCCAGATGACTCGTTCCTGGTGCGACCCGCCACTGGTCCTGGAAGCGCGTGAGCAGGCAGAGGCAGCAGGGCGGGCTGTCTCGTCCTGTTGGTGCTTGGGCGGCACCGGGAGCGGCTCGCCCTGGCTCTGACCGCTCAGCTCGAGCGTGGCCGGGCTCGACGCTTGGCGGCACTGCTTCGGACGGGGACCGTCGGGGCGTCTGCCGCCGATTCCCCCGCCCGCAGTGCCGTGAACTTGCTGGAACGGCGGAGTCATTACTAACATGGCGCGTTGCGCGTGCTCGGCGCGTGTCTGCTCTGTGTGCCTCTTCTTCTTCAATATGCTCCTTATCTCAGAAACTATATACATGTTCTTCGGCGTGTCCAATGCCCTACTCTGCTGGGCTCGCAGAGCTCAAACCTCCTCCTTCTCGCACCCGACTTTACATATCACATGCACGGTCTCCCTGGATTCCATTTATGCCGCCACTGCCGGAATACCCCTCTAACGAGCACATGCTCTGGCGTTGTCCTCACGCCCAATCCTCATTTAATTCCACTTCTCCACTCTCCCACCCCTTCCTGACCCCGTGACTGGGCAGGCTGGCTCGCCCCCCTCCAACATGACCTCGTCCCCACAATACTGCCCCTGCTTGTGCAGCATGTTCGTGCTCTACTGGGGGACCAGTGGTAACTCTCGTTGTGCACCGGACCATGGCGCTTCAATAAAAAGTTTATTCTCTCTTTCGCTCTTTCTGCTGTGAGGTATTTTTGATGATGCACTCGACAGCTACTTGTGTTTTGCTGGCAACATCGGTTCAATAACTGATTTCTATGACAATTTGCTAAATCGCGCTTCCCCGCTCCACGAACGCGGCCACCGGAAGTTCCGAATTGGCCATTTTGAGGGAGAGAGAGAGAGAGAGTGAGGGGGATGAATGAAAAGCCGAGAAGTCAGCTTAATCGCATGGCCCTGGCAGATCACTCTACAAACTACAAACTACAGACTTTACGCAGGCCATGTTGGGTCTGCGTAAAGTGAACCAGGTGAAGCGTTGCAGAGGCTGGGCTGCTGCTTGCTGAAAGACACGTTTTCTGCTCGTTCGCAGTCATACGCCGAAGAAGGTTTTGAAAGCCTTGTGTTAACTCTGAGAACACTTTTAAATGTTAACGAAAACGTAGCTACCATGAAAAAAGGCACAACTCGTCGAACACAAGTCTCGCGGTCAAGCGGAAATGATAAAAAGATGTATTGCAATTTAGAGCACTGCACAGGCAGCTTTTTTGAGCCCGAGCCAGGCTCAGCTGTTTGAAACGCAGGCCCAGTCCCGGCCTGAGCCCGAGCGATTTCTATGTTACCCGGCCCAGCCCGGCCGCCAACTTTTAGAACAGGCCCTGGCCCAGCCCAGGCCCTAATTCAATATGATGTTGTCTAAACTTCGCCACGTGGAATATGAAAGTATTGGGCAACGTAATTGTATGCACTTAAAGAGAGCATGACCTATAAGAGCCCAACCACCCAGAGCGCGATTCGCGGCTCGAAATTCGTTTCTTTCCGCCCGAAAACCGCCGGTCGAGATTTGAGTCATTTTCTGTCGCGCTCACTCTCTTTTCTGTGGTCACGTGGCGTTCAAACTATAGAGTGCCAAATATATTCAAAGTCGTGGGTCACCTAAGGCACACGTTCGATATTAAAAATAGAAAAGTATATGAACCTATTTTCGCAGCTTCCAAGAAACTCCAAATACGTTGACTGAAAAAAAAAGATGTTGCACAGATCACAGGACGTACATGTACACGTCATTCTTAATATGGCGACGTACCGCGAGCTGTGCGACGTAATGGCGGCGCGCGACGGACCAACGTTGCGACGTACGTGGGACCGCCACTTCGGAATTGTCGTTCGTGGTAGCGGCCAATCGATCTTCAAGCGCAGAACAGCGAGCGAAACAATCGTACAAAGAATGTCCCAGCGCGCACCTTGTAGTACATGGCCGCGGCCGCGGCGATTAGTCACGCTATGACTCACGGCACTGCATAAAAGCTTTTTTTCTTTCCTCGGATATCCGCATATCAATCGAAACCGCGCAAGGCGCGGCGTCCTTATTCGGTCCTGACCTGCTCTCCTCGCGGGTCTCGCGGGTTCGAGTCGCCAGTCGGTGTTCGCGTGACAGATTCGTCACCAGAGGCACCAGCTGCCAACACAGTGACCATTTATGGGTGATCCGAAAACGCGCCTTATTTCGACGATGGCACGAGAGCAGTTGGAGCTAAAGAAAAAACACCCTTGCGCTTCTCTGCCTGAGAAACACGCTCTTTCGATCCAAGCAAGCATACGAGCGATGCACCCTGCTATGTGCTAGTGCTACGACAGCCTGCTGGCATACGCTGCGGTGGGTGTTCCCGAGAAACAAATATCACCAGCCGCGCGACGTGCGCAACGTGCGCTAGACAGGCTGTGAACCGCGTTTGGGTCTCAGAAAAATCTTTACCGAGCGCCAGTGGCGTCACTAGGGTCAGCGGCACCGGGGCGGTGGCACGTGGTGACACCCCCCCCCTCTCGTTGCCCCCTCCACCCCTCCCCCACCCGCTCGTCGCCCGCCGCAACACCCCCCCCCCCTTCTCGTGACCGCCGACACCCCGGAGCGCTGCACCGGGGCGGTCCGCCCCCCCCCCCGCACCCCCTTGTGACGCCACTGCCGAGCGCACCCAACGGGCAGGTAAGGAATACAGTAGGTCGTGTACTAGGACTGGGAGGTGTGCCGACCGCTTCGGCCTCTTCAGACTTAGTCATCCCAGGTTGAGGAACAGCAACGTTGCTGTTCCTCAACCAGGGATGACTAGTCTGAATGGTTGCGATGAGTGATGTCACAATTTTAGCCTTTTAGCAATGTGTATTTGTATATTTTTCTTAACTTGGTTTTGTTGGCACCGGTACAATATATATCGAGTGACAACGAAAATAAAGTTCAGTTGTAAGTAGCGCAGTGTCTGTGCCTTCCTTTCTGTCCGTTGTCTTGTAGCGCTTTTTAACCATTATACATACATACATACATACATGCATACATACATACATACATACATACATACATACATACATACATACATACATGTATACATACATACATGCATACATACATGCATGCATGCATGCATGCATGCATGCATACATACATACATACATACATACATACATACATACATACATACATACATACATACATACATACATACATACATACATACATACATGCATACATACATGCATGCATACATGCATGCATGCATACCATACATACATACATACATACATACATACATACATACATACATACATACATACATACATACATACATACATACATACATACATACATACATACATGCATACATGCATACATACATACATACATACATACATACATACATACATACATACATACATACATACATACATACATACATACATACATACATACATACATACATACATACATGCATACATACATACATACATACATACATACATACATACATACATACATACATACATACATACATACATACATACATACATACATACATACATACATACATACATACATACATACATACATACATACATACATACATACATACATACATACATACATACATACATACATACATACATACATACGAGACCTGGCGAGACAAACACGATAGCAGAGGCGGCTGCATAAACTTGAGAAAAAATTCGGCTTCTTTGCGGAGCATGTGGAGGCACTCACGAGAGAGAAGCGGGAGACAGAAGTGCGGAGGAGAGTGCGGGAAAAGGATGTCATCCAGTGGGTAGAAGCGGCCAGGGCGAAGATGACTATCACGCTATACAAGGAGCGCAAATCAAACATCTCGGCTGAAACGCGGCTCTATGACAACATCTTGGGTCAGTCTTCAGCTGTTCGAGGCTCGAGCGGGGCCTTGCGAACGCTGGACTATTGAAAGCGCTATGACCCCAAGGTTGAATCTACAGAGTGTCGCGCGTGCGGGGAGGGAGCCGAGACAGTGGACCACCTGGTGCATTTCTGCGAGTGCCTCGTGCCACCTCCGATGGAACGTCGCCAACTCCATGTCGGGAGGACGCTAGCGGAGGCAAGGGGTTTACTGTTGACGTCAGACACGGGCAATGCGTCCACAAGCGGAGCAGGCGAAATGAGTAGAAATCAAGCATGGCCAGCTCAGCCGCATCAGCAACAACTAGGCAGAACACTGACTCGTGTATGCAGTGTGTGCCGAGGACTAGGAAGGCTTGAGCGCTGGTGGCACAAAATAAATGAAAGCAAGGGGTGATGTTTTTTGTTTTTTCTTTACCTACTAATTTTGACTATAGGACACGAATATTCGAGCTCACCCGTTACAAAAACAACAGTAAAGGATCGTCATCATCATAATCACAATGAAGAAGAAATACCTAAGTAATTTTGACATATCATTCTTCTCGGAGTCTCCCTCAAACGTCGCGACGCTCTTGACGACATGGATTTGTTTTTGAGAACTTATTGCACAACATTCAGCGGATTCTTTCAGGGACATTTGGTGGCGAGTGCGCCATCGATACTGAACAGGCCTTACTTAAACAGTGAGAATCGCTATAACAAGAGCGATTAGTAGTTGCCAAGCCGAGCGATGTCTATCAAGACTCGGAGTCAAGCGGCGAAGGAGGACGATCCACTCATCGAATGTGTCAAGGGTGGGCGGTGGGCTTCCATCCTAACTGAAACAAAGTTCAAGACCTCCGAGGAGGCTGAAGGTAGCAGCATCCTCTGCTGACTATGTCAACCCATGGAAGAGTTTTCCAGGTCCAATTAGGAACAAAGAAGAAAGTGAAACAGAACTTTAACGAGAGGTTCAAACGCCTGAAAGACGCCGTTTAAACAAGAGAACCAGCGCCTAGTGTTGAGGTGCACACTCTCAAAGCTGGTATAGCGGAGCTTAGGCATCGACTCCAGGTGCTCGAAAAATCAACACAATGCCACGTGGGTAACAATACAGAAAACAATCCAGCCCTGCTAGAACTGAAAGACATTAACTCGGTTGAAGGTGTCATACACCACGATGACACTGCAGTCAAGGTCTCAGAACCTCAACTTCAACAAAGTCAGCTGATCGGTTCAAAAAATGGTCCAATGCCACTCAAGATTCAGTTTAGCGGTGACCTTATCCCTACACAGAAGCAGATCACCTTAACAAGAAAGATGTCATCTCAAACTCTTCTAGACGACGAGAACGTGAGGCAAGAAAGTAGCCGGGATGAACCAAATGCATAATAAAACAGCAGTCTTCGAAAGCAGTCGAAGCGTGGGCTCAGAGCTGTGTGGGCGGTCCACCTCGTGAAACAGAGACCAGCGACCAATGGTGAATTCCCTCGAAGATCCGGAGCGCTTTCCAAAATCCGTGAGGGAGCCGAAATTCCTGCTCCGTGGGGACCCGCTCCAAATCGACGGGGGAAGACGGACCGCATTTTTGGAGCGGCCTCCCCCACACCTCCCCACCGCCCCCTTCCTGCCGTTCAAAATGGCCGCTGCTCCGGCGCTTGACAAGCCCACCAACGCCTTCAGCCGACTGACTTTTCCGACGCAGAAATAGCACGCGATCACGGGCTGGGCGAAATTACACGTACACCGCGGCGCCCATGTCGCAAATAGCGAAGACGTCCGCGTTCGGCACCGTCCCATACCTTTCGGCCGCCTTCGAAGCGGCGGGGCATCGGACGGCGATTGCCAGCGGTGGAGTTCAGATTGCGGGACGGCTTTAATAAACACAGAAATAACAAGCTATCACTTGCACGGTAGTTGACTAACTCTCTTCCTGCTTTATTGCACGGGAAAACGCCGGCGGAATGGCAGTTGTAGCAAACGGTGGCCGTGTCGGCTGCAGAATGAACATGGCCCAGCACACGATTTACGATTTACCGACGCCCTGCAGTGTCCTGGCTTTGTATCCCTAATCTCACGCGAGGTAGAAGCGTCCGGGCACGTCACAATCCCGGGCGTAAAACAACCGACGCTGCCCGAACAGATCCGACTCGACGACCCGACCGTGGCTGCCGTGGCCCCGCCGACCACGCCAGTCACTCGCCGCGCCGCGCAGCGCATGCTGCTTACAAGGAAATGACGACAGAGCGCCTCTGTACTTCCCGTATTTCCGGAGAAGTCTGTGAAGAATGCCGGAGAGCAAGTTCGGCGGGGTTTGGGGCGCTCCGTGGAGCCAGGCGCTGCTAGAGATCTGCGAGCGGAAGATGGCCAGCCCGAGCCAGATCTCGCGAGCGGAATACATGCGCGCTCCAAATGGAGCGCTTTTGGGGCGCTCGAGATCTGCGAGGCGGAATTCATCACTATTAATTTCGTTTCCCAAACCTTTACGTCTTTGCCTTGTTATTTGTCCCCTTCTTTTCCTTTTGGCGTGCGACATGTTGTAGATAGACGCCGGTTGCATGAAGGACGCGCCTTATAAACACATAATTACATATGCGCAGCTTCGTTCAAGCACCGCGCTCCTGCTGCTTGTATGCGCGTGCCGTGGTCAGGAAGGAACCAGGACAGAAAAACACGATGACAGACGAGAGTAACTGGTAGTTTCACATAGAGTAACATAGTAAACTTAAAGAGCGGACACGCCCATAGGGCCCAGCGGCCCACTTAGCCTGCCCGACTAGCCACCGCTCCTAGCGGATGTTGGGAGACGTTACCCTGCATTCCGCGTGGGTTTCCGGTGCAGGAAAGTTTCGGGGCTCGGCTTCGGATCGGACGTGCTTAGGCGTTCCCGGTGTAAGGGAGTTTCGGTTTCGAATGGGGGCGCGCCCGAAGGTATTCGTACCCCCCCCCCCCCCACACACACACACATTCCCAGTGCCCTCTAGATGCCCAGTCTCGGGTTAATTATATCCAGCGAGATCGCCTACTCTATATTTTTTATTACCTGTCTTTGCAATAATACACGTACTTTCTAACAGTGAAACCTTTATTTTGGTTTTACAGCACCCACGGTGTCCATGGCGTCTGCTCTATTTGAAGCAACAAAAGAATTTGGTTCAAATCTCTTTATTTTCACCACATCCATGAACTTTTACATGAACAAGCAAATAAGATATGAAGCGCAACATGTTCTTCAAGAAACTAATACTCTCATTATTACAATCAGATATAAAAGAAATATAAGGTATTCTTGCAAACAGAAAAATTTACATAATGATTTCTGACCGAACCGTACCAAACAGTTTCGGGAAGTGAACAGAGTGAGCAAATACTTTTCCTATCACGACTGCTTATACATGAAAAGCAAGTTTATCTAACAAACAGAATGTGTTTATCATTACCAATCAGGGAACTCGAACGCCACGCTACACTACATGCGAAGAAACAAATTTTTGTACTCCAATTCAAAACGCCAATTAACCGCATAGCTTCATAAAACTTGCATCAGGCGGGGCCCAGCAGAACAATGAGCACGTCTTTCGGAATGTGAGAAGAATGAAAACGATATGCTGCAAATGGATCTCAGGATCTAGAAAAGATGTTTTTTACGAGTGCAACATCTACGAGCAGGCACAACAAAAACCGACAGCCAGGATAACATTGCTTAACACAAGGTCCTTGATCATGAAAATCAAAACAAACACAAAATCACAGGAAGGCATGTTATGCTGCATGTGTGCCACGCTTTCTTTTTCATAAGCACACACCTAAATATCTGACTGGAGCTCGTGCAAAATGCCCCAGATGTGTGAATAAAGAAGATATCAATAAGCATTCGACACAAAGCTTACACGTGCAAAATGTAAAGGGCTGCCGACGCGTCAAGATCTTACTTGATCTTTATACCGGGTGTTTCTTCCAGTGGCTACCGGTGCTGTTGAACAAGGTTTGCATCTTGAGATATGGACATCAGTTCCCTAAAAACAAATG
This sequence comes from Ixodes ricinus, assembly GCA_037355805.1. Taxonomy (NCBI): domain Eukaryota; kingdom Metazoa; phylum Arthropoda; class Arachnida; order Ixodida; family Ixodidae; genus Ixodes; species Ixodes ricinus. Next base: position 31,345 of record JAZHYW010027147.1, on the reverse strand, counting down.
GGCTTATCATGAGCATCAGTGGAAGGTGACGTTCTGTGGCCCTCCGCGTCATATTCCTGTTGAGCACGAAAACGAAGCAGCATGTGGGGCAAACGCTCACACCTAAACATGGACGCTCAAAAGTCTACTTTGGGTCGGTGAAAGTCCGATAAATATAACACTTGCCAAATTCGGATTATAAACAGGGGCTGTATATTGTGTATCTGGTGTGCATCACCACTGACTGATACACCGACTAAACATGCCATGCCGAGAGTCAGTACAGCACTGGCAGAACACTCGATTGGAGGACACAAATTGCCATGTTACAATGCAGAGTGATCTTCCGGCTGTGGTAACATTATTTCAACTAATTTGGGCTGTCAAGACTTGCACACTGGAAAGTAATGCTATGCATAGGTCTAAGATGTTACAAAGATAATGCTTACAAAACAATAAAATAACAGGAAATACAACAGAAGTTGTGGGCAACTAATTAAAACAAAATTAAAGCCGATTTTGCTAATCGAGAGACTGTGCCAGGGAGCAGCATTAACATCATGCTGGGAAGGTGGCACAGATGAGATAGAGCTTTCAGCATTGGTTGCAACGTAAAAATATAAAATTGGAACCTGTTACAATCTGCCAGCAAAGAAAGTTTATTACCTCAAAGGTTGCGGAGAGCCCACTGGCTGCCGGTCGAACAGCAGGGGACAGCAGTTCTGGTAAGTCTCGTCTGTCCAGGATCCATAAAGTCTTTTGTTGTGAAGTGTTCACTACACATGCGGTAGCCCACATTGAGCTGTGTGGCGGTCTTTCCTGCGAGCTCAGGGCAGTTAGCATACCGTACCCATGTCTTTGACCTGAAAAACTCATTGTACTTACTACATATGTTACATTCATTGAACAGGTGATATAAACCGCAAATGTGTGGAGTCTCTGTTTCCTTTGGCATATCGGAAGTTTTGAATGCCACCCGCTAAGTGAAACCTCTCGCGTTTCGCGAAGTTCACGGTTGTATATCCCCTCCGATAGTTTTTTTTTTATTTTTTTAGTGCGGTAACCCTTGTGTACCCAATGGTCATGAATTTGAAACCCGACCCGGTCACGCGACATGAAAATCGGTGTATTTGTATTCATGCTAAAGTTATATAAAATATTTTTGGCTGGTTGTCATTCAATCACTTTATGGGTGTCATTTGAAAACTATTTGTGAAAGTTTGCTCTTGCTGAAAATATTCATTTTTTACCCTTTTGTTTTTGTTAAACGTGCTGTGTAAATAGAACAACACCAGTATCTAGCCCCGAAATATTTGGAAGTTTTCTTGACTTGCCATATGTACTGTAAAGAAGAATATTTTAAAAAAGTATGTTGTCTTTGCAAATATCTTTTCTCAGCTATAGTAGTGTTTGCTGAAAATGGTCTAGTAAGGACTGAATTGAAATATACGTACCTTGAATCGTGGAATCGGAAAAAATTAACACCTGGCTTTTGTTTGTCTTTCCATTGTTGGCACTAAGTACGCACGTATTAACTTCCGTAAGGCATCACCTGATTCAGCGGGGGAAAAAGCGACGAAGAGCTTAAGTCCATCTATTGGATCCAAGCTCAACGACACGTTCCTGCGGATTTATCTCGAAGGCAGAAAACTATCGGCTGACAAAAAAATAAACGAAAAGTGATCCGACATGTCACAAGATGATATAGCTCGATCAGCGTCACAATACAGCAAAAACTTATCGAACGCGCGACGGATCAACACAAGTGTGTGAAAGAAGTGTCGATGCCGTTTGCGCTATCTTTGTGCTAACCAACGCAAAATATAAAGTTGCAAAGAACTTACCTTCTGTTTCAAAGAAGTAGGACCTGACGACCTGACGCCAATTACGGCGCGAAAACGAAGAACTCAAGCTGCTCGGCTACACAAAGCACGAACTCAAGGTGAACGTTTCGAGAACGCGAGTGGTTATGCGTCCCCTCGTTGCTTGCGGGGCGACCGAAGAGCGTTGAGGAAGTACGGTGGGGAGAAGGGCAGACGGCACCCATCGCCAACCATGCGGAGACGCCATCATAGACTATACCAAGCGCCATACATCACGTGATTGTGACGTAGTATTTGAAAACTATTTATTTAATATTTTTAAATATGTTAAATACAACTAGGGTGTTACAATTTAAAAAAGAAATACTTTTTAAAGAAAATAATGTAAAACACATTACTCCAAAAGCGCCGCCTGGCGGGAGGGTAGTGGAACGCACGTATCTGGGCCGCGAAACCGCGCTTGTGTCCTCTCTTTAAGTTTACTATATTACTCTATGGTTTTTCAAACGAGTAATAACCGATAAAAAAAATTGAGAAGTCCTTTGTTATTTCCAGGGTACAGTCAGAGCGATAGTGGCGACGCGTAACGGCAGGAGTCGCTGGGCATCGGCGTCGCCTTCACGCACCGTGGGGTTCGTGAACAAAGCGTTCAGAACAAAAAAGAAATCTGACCATCTTGTTCCGAGCGCTTTTGGTTCTTTTCATGCAACAGCATTAGCTGTCCCATGGAGAGAAACCGGCGTTATCTGAGTGAAGCCGGGGTAATCGTTGTCTGTAGCCGCGAAAAATGGCACCTAAATTCCGTCTGTAGCGACGAAAAACGGCACCTAAATTTTCATTGTCTGAGCGAAGCCGCACCTAAAGTCCCATTGGCCAAGCACGGCAACGCAGATGCTTCGTCACGGAAGTCGGCGGGGCGATAAGGTCAAAACGAACGCGCCTCGAAATACCCACACACAAAGAAAAGCACAGTAACGCAGATGTATCGTCACGGAAGACGTGGAGCCGGCGCGGTCGCCGCGCCTGCGCGGTGGGGAGCCTGGTGTCACCGCCGGAGCACCGTGTGCAAAAGGAAGAAATGGCACGCTGCTTGTAGAAATGTGCTGCGTGTAAGAATGCTAGGTATTCCTACACGTAAGCAGTCTTAGGCGTCTGCGTTTAATTTTTTTTTCGGCGTGAACCAGTGAATTAGTTTTTTCGGGCATGAGTTCTTAGCATTGACTGCGCTACGCGGCGCTTTGTTATCAGTTATATATATTATTTTTTTCAGAGAGCGCGTGCAGCAGGACGTTGGGTACTACCATGGCAACGCTTCTATATACTGATCAAAGCCTGGCAGATCGCCACGAGAAGCGGCCCGCCGAAATGGAAAAGGTGGAGCGGCAGACAACGAATGAGAGGAGAACCAAGTGACCGACGCCCCGCTGCGGCGAGACGTCGAAACACACTTCTCCCAGAGCGAGGCAAGTGTGTTTCGGGTCATCGGCAGCCTGCAAGAGCTGTGCGCTGAACGCCCGGGTTTTCCAAAAAATGGCTCGCTGATGCTCTGTGCTACCAGATCCTCGCGCTCCAAATCTGCGACCGGAAGGCACTTTATGGCTCCGTCGTTTGTGAGTGTAAAGAAGGCTATGGTACTGTAAAAACCCCCAGAGTATAGAACGGGTTATTAGCGGTGTTGCCGTAGCTCATGAAAACAACACTGACACCCACGAATTTCGTTATTTTTTTTATTTTTAGCCAGGCGATTTAATGTTGTGTCAGAAAACTACCCAATCAATATTTTGCTACAGCGTCACGTATATTTTTAATTAAGTGAAAAAACACGCAACTGCTGCAAACCGAAACCGAAATTGGACATAGGAAGGAAGAGAAATGTAGAGGAGGAGAGAGTTTCCGGAAGTCGCGTGGCTACACCCGACCGCGTTTTTTTCCCCCTTTCTTTTTAACCGTGCGAAGCGGGCGAGAAACGCGCATTTCGCATGTCGTTCGAAAAAACGCAAACATTTACCATGTGCCAAACCCGCAAACGTCAAGCACTAAGTGCTTGACATTCGCGCGTTCTTCAAGCTCGTAGCCGTGAACCGATCTCACCGAGAGTTGCCCGACACCACCGCTGCCGCGGGGCATTGCGGTCCCCCGTAGTTCCTCTCCAGTTTTGCGGCCGCGTCGGTGCGCGTTATATGGCCGGCGTTTGGAAGTTTTTCAAGTGAGCACGAGGGCTTTTTATCGGATGTTTACTCACGGTTTTCAATGAGTGACTTGGCGGGTTGTGTGCCAGGGGGCTGCAAAAACGGCACCATGCAAGAATGCATCGGATTTTATGTCTTCTCCGAAAAAAAGCCGCCCCCGAAAAAAACTGGCCAAGGTAAACGCATGAAGAACCGAAGAGAGCGGCAGGAAAGATAGAAAGTTTTTCTATTTGTTTCGTAATTTAGCTGTCATAATTTATATCCACCCTCTTGCACGTTAGCTAAAGGAGTGTAAGATTACTAGGTACGAGGCACAGTAGGCCGCGCCGAAGTGTTCCGGCTGAAATTTACCTGAGCACTTGCTACGTAGGTCTATCCGTTGGTCAATCTCAATCGGGACTTCTGCACTGATTTGCGGCGGCTGTTTGAAGGCGAAAGCATTAACTGTCCCATGGAGGCAAGCCGGCGTTGTCTGTAGCAGCGAAGGACGGCTCCTGAAGTCCCATTGGTTGAGCGAAATGGCACCTGAATTCACGTCATTAAGCACGCGCCCCAGAAATACAAGACACACCAAAAAAAAAGAAGCACAGCAACGCAGATGCTTCGTCCCGGAAGCCGACGTGAAGCCGGCGGTGTTCGTTTGGTGGCTATAACTGAATCTTGCGGCGGCATGCTTCGGACACAAGTTGTGCTTCAAAAGCTGAAAACCAACCCCCCGCCCTCCCCCCCAAAAAAAAAAAAAAGAGACAAACGATTTTTGTGATGCATTACTTTAAATAAAACAAAATTTTTCGAAAGCAGTCTTAATTTCTTTTTTGCAATGAAACGTGAAAATACCGCATAATGCGATTTAAAGTGTAGCACTCGTCGTCAAAAAGGTAGCAAACGAACCTTACCCGCTTTGCTGGTGGTCTATTTCTGCCACAACTTGATTTTTTGGCTGGCGTTACTGATCCATTCTGCATTAACACCAATCGAGACCGCAGAAAAAAAGCTTCCACTGTCGGGCGACTGTTAGCGTTCGGAGCTTGCGAGAAAACAAAATGGATAAAAACTGGAAACAAAAACGCCTCTCCACCCAAACCTTTCAGGTATTTGGCACGGTATTTCTGTACAGTTTCTTCTTTGTGTGCAGGCTTCGCCCCGCAGTTCATCTGTACCCTGTTGCAAAGGCTGTCAACCAGAATGAAACAACTTTTAGAAAACTATCGCTCCCCGTTCACGGACCACGCCGCCAGTTTCCATGACCCCATTACCGAGGCTTGCCACCACCAAGTGCATCCAACCACCTAGTCTGGTGCTCTTCTAGCTAGAGTTGTACTCACCAGTGTGGATCCTCCACCAAAAACCTTCCAGTAGGCTCTCCAGAAAGCGAAATTAGAAAAAACGAGGGAATTCAAATGATTGACATCTCGTCCCGATGTGAGGTCATCGCTGCACGAGTTCAATCGGCAAGGTCCGCGAACTTCAGCCCCAGCTTTGTGTCTTATGAGCCTAGCGGCTCCTGAGCTTTTAGCGCCAAAGTGTCAACCTTGCTACATACCCGCCAAATGTGAGGTTTTGAGCCAACATTGCGAGAAAAAATACAATACCTTCCAATACCGGGACTATATTACCAATCTTCTTCTACAGTGCCAGGGTTTTATGGTATGCCTCTGTGGATCTTATGGTGTACTCGCTTTGCTGATATATTTATCTCCGGAGAAATCCGAGTACGTCATATATCTGCAAGAAGGAAAGGCCGTGAGAAGAAGTGGTGGTGCAGAAGACATCGGGCGAGCATTCGCACGACTGAGTCGCATGTAGTTGAGTAGGCGGAGTCTTTATTTTCGCGAACGAGTTTGCGACATTCAGAGCTCATCAAACAAACAACAGAAAAAAAGCAAGAAAATAAAGAGCAACCTACACCTCTGCAGTTTTTGACCGTAATCCTTCCCGAAAATAAAGGACACAACGTGGAGGACATGTCGCTCCGACGGGACGACGGATATTTTGCAGGACAGTCGCAGATTTTTCGTGGCTCCCGGCGAACTGGAGTTAAGCGAACATCCTGACGGGCTAACATGACCTCAAAACTCGATGACGTTCAATCAAATTTAGTCGGGGAAAAGCTTCGTCGTGCAAATATACCATTAGATAGCGCAGCTTATACCTAAGGTCACGCGTTCAGGCGTTTGCATTTCATTTCGTTTTGAAGGACGAGTATGATTATCGAAACCTCATTGCAAACGTAACTTTACTTTAGCCTACATAACCAAACTTATTTAACTGATAAGGAAAACAAAATTAGTTTTCGAAGCAGACATTTTACTGCCAGGGAAGTGCCAAGCTCGAGGACTACAGCCCACCCGAGATATCCACTGCAGCGCCCGTCATGAAAGAACTTCCCGGGCCACACAAGAAGAGGATGACCTCGGTCACCTCCTCCGGGCGGCAGGGTCTCTTCAGAGGAATGGACGCCAGCAACTTCTTCCTTTCTTCGGTGTGTTTTCCCGGTGCGGACATGGGCGTGTCCGTGACCGTCGGCAGGACGCAGTTGACGCGGATTCCCAGCGAGGCCAGTTCCTTCGCCGCCACCTTGGTGAGCGCCACGACGCCCGCCTTGGCCGCTGCGTAGGCGCTCCAGCCGGGGCTGCATTGCGTGGCCTCCAAGCTGGCTATGTTGACAATGGCGCCGTCGCGAACGCTCCCGGCTGTCATTGCCCGTGCCGCTGCCTGGTTCACCAGAAATGTGCCCTACAAATATCGAAGAAAATGACGTATAGACAGACACGCTCTTTACAAATAAGTCAACATCTAACCAAACCAAGAGTACGCATTGCGCATCGCCGAAAACGACGACGCCACTGCACTGTCGTGACCTCACAGCTGCGTGATGACGTTCACGTACACTAACGTTTTGATGGTGCGGAGTGACACTCTTCTCCACTGTATTAGGGACATTGTCAGATAAGGCCCACTTAGGGATCGAGGTACGAATTTTCCCGAACTCATTTTATGCATTTGACGACCTATTGGGAATTGTCCTTTTGGCTTCCAACCGTATCTACCCTAATAAACTCCTCTGAGAAAATTATCGCGCCAGATATTTAAAAGGCTGCAGACAATACCGACATCTGTATCTTTTACAATTGCGTTCGACTTACCCGTACTTGAAAAGGAAAAAGAAATAGTCCAAGTTTGAGACTTACGCCCGACTCAATGGTGTGAATAAGAAAGTGGTGCACGGTCCTTGTTTTTAAAGCATGCAATGCCTTTTAACGGATCCCCCATTCCGAAGATTTTGACCGTCCGCCCGTCTGTCCGTCAGTGCATTCCATGCTAACCTTAGCGGGTAAATTGATGTCACGTAGCCTACATATACCCAGTTTTCCCGCGATATGTAGCGTGAAAGTTAACGTCAATGAGCCTATAGACCAATTCAGTTTTCCCGCTACATTTGTCGGGGAAATTTATGTCACGTGTAGCCTGACGTCACGAGACGTGTACGTCAATTAAGTTTCCCTCTAGAATATAGCGGGAACAATCGGCGTCACGTTAACTTTGTGCTAAGTCCGTTTTCCACTGTTAAACTTAGAGGGGAAATTTATAAAAAAAGATATACTTAACTCCACGAAACGACTCTTTAATGGCTTCTAAACTAATTTAAACAATTTCTCCACATATACTGCATTTGATGCATGACATAATTTGTATATAAAGCTTGCTGTCAATTCCTTTTATGACTTCAAACCGGAAGTGCCGATTGAATTTTCTCATTTCCTTCTTATCGATCGCGGCAATCACGGACGCGCGCACCGGCCAACCGGCCAACTGCGCCGTTCTTTTGCTCCGGGCTTGCCATCTCTGCTTTCTCCGTGTGCGAGACGAAGCGTAATACTTCAGTTCGATTTCTTTTTTTAGCAGCGTTTTACCTAGTGGGTCTTAAAGATATTTTTAAATAGGGAAAGGGGAATTTTACGCATTTCTGACTTTGATCGGTGACGTGAGGTACAACTTGAATTTCTTGATCGTTCCACAATTACACTCTCGAGGTCCGAGATGTTATCTGCGGTTTAACACCTAAGGCTAAGACTGTGGTGCAGATAATGAAACACGCTTAGTCGAAGGAACAGACACAGAAGGAACATCTGCATTTTGTTTTCTTAAACTCGGCTAACTGGTTTATTTCTGAAGCATCCTATATCAACCACACAGTCACTCTCAGCGACCTTCTACGCAAATATCTCCTTTGCCGAAAGCATTTTCAAATACAAAGAACATAAACATTCCCAGGAGACCAAGCGGTCAAACCCACATTACCATCACTGTCGACCACCGTGTACGCAGAGATCTCTTTTGTTAAAAGCATTTTCAAATACAAAGAGCATTCACATTTACAAGAGACCACACGGTCGAACCCACATGCAATGCCCCGATCATCAAGGACGACAGGAGAGGTTTCCGGGTCCTACATCATCGGTGACATCAGGAACACGGTGACTGCTGGGCTTCGTACCTCAACCCGGGCAAAGCTTCCCAAATATTAACAGCGCTACAAATATCTTTCTCTCTAATAAAAAACAATCTGAGGTGTTGTTTAGAATCCGAGGAACGTTTTGCCGTAGCTTCAAGCTGCATCGAGGCAAGGCTCATGCAGTTTTCGGTAGACCTTATCCTTATTGTTTCTTTCACGACTCTCTTTATATCATTCTGCTCTTTATGTAGAACTTTCGTCTCTGACCCGTACGCAGTACAATCGTTGCATTCTTGAATGTGCTTTGCGATTTCTGAGTTCGACACATTTGTGCTTACGTATCTCTTATGTTCTAATAACCTGTCGTTCACGCATCTTGAAGTTTGTCCTACGTACTTGAACCCGCATGCTAACGTTATCTCATACATCGCAATATCTACGCAAGGAATTAAAGGTTCCCGATGAGCCTTCTAGCAGCCTCTATGGTTTGACTGAAATGGCGTCAACCTGCTCATTTTGAAATTTGAGGAGAACACTACGTCTACTCCAAACTTTTTGGCGCAAGGTTTTAGGTTATGGGAAATCCCATGGAAATACAGGATCACTGCTATCATCTTTCTTGTTTGTTCCTTTTGCTGATGGCCATCTTTAAACTTAAATTCCAATTGCCTTTTTATGAATTTCTCTTTATATCCTGCAGCTTCTAGCCTCATCCATTGTCCCTTCACCGCATTGCCCATAAAATAAGTGAACGATTTGCGCAACGCGTTTGTTATTAAGGAGTTTACAACCCCTGTTTTTGCCGATTTAGCGTGACAACTATTTCTACTTAACACCGGTTTTGCGGCTTTCTTCCCGTACTCCCAGCAAAGACCCTGTTTTGCATGTATGCGTTAATCAGGAAATTGCAAGATCCCATCTTCGGTTTGTTTCGATACAAACTTAAGCTCCGGGGCTGCTGTTCTCACGATCGATTTCAAACCCTGAGCATAATTCTCTTGAAAAGCACAAATGAAAATGCCATCAACGTACAGAGCGCGACACTGTTAGCGCGAACAAGCGATCACCGGTTTTCCCAGTTTTTCTCTTTTAAACCAAGGGACGTCATCCAAGTTATTATTGCTACGGAAAAAGCTCATTTAGTTCTATAATGTAAGCGATAAAATTTCGTGCTCGCTAATACTATTTAGAAGTAATACGCGAAAATGCACCGATGTTGCGTTCGCGCTAACAGTGTCGCGATGTGTACCTCCCTGCAAAGCAACCATCCAATTTCTTCTCGTTTAGCTGGTCAGTTACGGCACTATCTTAGGTGTTTAGATAGATTTCTGCTAACATCGGAGCCATGCAGGATCCGATGCACACGCCATTCCTCTGAACATATTTCCGACCATTATATTCAACAGCTGTCGCCTGAAGGTACAATACAAGAAGAGAAGGAAAACTGTACGACGATACCTATCCTATACTAGATGTTTACCAAATTCAACTTAAGCACTCGCCTAACTCTCTGCAACAAGCCGATTTTCTCTAGTGAATAGAATAACTCCTTGGTGTCCACGGACAATACAGAACACTGTTTTCTATAAAATCCCTCTAGAACATCGATTAATGCTTCTGAATTCCTTAGTGAAAGGCTCTTTTCCAACTGAACTACATTCAACCTACTTTGTAAAAACTTCGAGACGCTACATTGCCACGTTCCAAGTTCGTTGATCACCGTGGGAAGGGGCATATCAGGCCGTTCAAGTTCGTTCAAGAAACATTTTACACTTAACAAAGATTTTGTTTGGCTCATTACTTGTTTTGCTAGAGAATCCGTCTCATCGTCCTTGAGGATTGTAACAATTTTCCTTCTAATCTTGCTATAGTCCTCTTTCCATTCAACAAAAAACGTGTTGATGGCCTCCTCTGACTATTTTCGGAACTCTGCCTCCGGAAGAGTGTCGAACATGCCACTTTTGTCAGTTTACAACTGGAGTGATCCTCTTTCTAGTTCCCTCACGGCAGCAATTATGACACGAAAATCTCTCTTTTCATTTCGATAAGTGTTATCCATTAGTTTGTCGTTTTGATCAACAGCACAATCCACGAACCCAGCTCTTTCATCATGATTCGTAATTTTAGATATATATTGAATTGTAGAGAACACATCCATACTTGAGGGTTTTACGCTCACACAAAACTTCGGGCCATTCCTCAGTGTTTGTTCTGTCTTGCTAGAAAAAGACACTTGACATGGATTTACCACGTGCGCTACAGGTACATCGGACGACATGATTAACTGACCACGCAGCTCACCGGCTCACTCACCGTCTTTTCACTAATGTTATCTGCATCGAAACAACTCGCCCGAGTCGTCGCCGGCTTCACAATCGTCCCTATCCCACCCAAAGCCATCGGCTGAGCCGTCGGGCGCAGCTATATTGAGTAACAAGAAAAAGAATGAAATGACGTTTAAGGCCCGTTCACACCCTTGCAACCGAGTACGACCGAGAGAGACGAGACCCGTTGAAACCTCTTAAAATTTCTTAGGACAAGTGAACACACTGGCGCTCTGGCGCCATCTATGCGGTGACCCTGGAACTGCATTTCACAAGAACGAAGGTTTTGCCGGATTTCCGAGGTCAAATGTGCGTAATACCCATGAGAAAGGCTCGTTTATAACATTGACAAAAGTTTTTCTAGCCAAGAAAGAAAGGATAATGCACGAGAGAAATAGAAAATATGCCGGACCGCCAAGTTTACACTGCTACCCAATAGATGGCGCCAGTGTGTGCTCTCGTTGTAAGAGGCTGGAGAAGACATGGCACGGACGCATCATACTAGAGAAACTAGGCAGAAGGACGTGGTGCATTCCAAGCAACCAACCATCGCAGCCTCCGTGGGAGGACGAACCCGTCGTCTCCCTCAAACCCATACCCATGAATCAAGGGGAAGGACACAGGAAACGTCCGCGCAGCTGCAGCAAAAAAACACCTCGAAGACCTCGGAAGACTTAGGGAACCGGAAGACGTCGAAATCCTATACACGGACGCAGCTAGAGACAATGACGGGAGAACGGCCGTAGCCTGGTTAGCAGAGAGCTCCTCCAAGAAAGAGAGTAAGCTCGCACCAATGACACACAGCACAAAAACAGCAGAACTGCTCGCCATCCAGTTAGCAATCGAAGCTCATGCAGAAAGCACCAACAAACACCTGTACGTATTCACCTACTCCAAGGAAGCGGTTAAAGAATGCCTTCACATAGGCAGCAAGAACAATATTACACGAAAAATCAAGAATTTAGCAAAAACACTACGTCTTAAAGGAAGACGGCTCGAACTGTCATGGATTCCGGGACACATGGAAATTCCAGGAAACGAAGAGGCGAACGAGGCCGCGAGGGCTAGACTACAAGATGACGTACCCTCACAAGGACTCGCCTCCTCTTCGGTCAAAGAGAAACCCGTGGCACCGGACCCAGAGGAACAGAAAGAGATGGAGCGGATAGCCAGGAAACAACGACTGGCATCCCTGCTGCCCATGGACGACTGCCCCATCCCACCAGGCTTCACCAGGTGGGAGAGGGTATGCATCCGAAGGCTCCAGACATGCAGAGCCCTGACCCCAGTATGGCGTGCTCGATTTTATAAGCCTACTTCACCGAACGATCCCGGCCTAGACCCGCTCTGTAAAACTTGCAGCGTACCTGCTACCTGCCAGCACCTTATATGGGACTGTCTGGGCATCAGCAAGCAAAGACAAGCTGCCATACACGAACTGCCCGCGGAAGCCAGACCCACAAACTACAGAGAATGGACAAGACCGGCCAGTGACAACCTTAATAGGAAACAAATATTAACCTCTCTGTTGGGCTACGTATGCTCGGCGGGCCTTTCTCAAATCATTTAACCTCCTCCCATTCCCCTACCCTCATCACCCATTTCCCTTTCCCTATCAAGGCTAGATGATGTTTATCAAGAGGCCTTGACATAACCCTTTCATCAATAATAAAAAACGTTTAACCACCAGAGCTATTAAGAGGTTCCAAGGCACCCGGTTTCAAGAGCTCGTAAGTGTGAACGGGCCTTTACAATTCTCTGTAATGCCGAATTTGAGCGCAGCTCTTGAGGAGGAGGAGGGAGGGTACGGAGGGGTGGGTCACGTGTGGCGTCACGTGACGTCACGTGTGACGTCACGACGGTAAGATGTTCCCGCTAAATTTTGCGGGAAAAATTTTCCGCTAAATCTAGCGAGAAAATTTTCCCGCTAAATTTTGCGGGGAAATTTTTCCGCTAAATTTAGCGGGAAAATATTACCCTCGTGACGTCACGACATGACGTCACGTGTGACGTCACGAGAGTAAAATTTTCCCGCTAAATTTAGCGGAAATATTTTCTGCCAAATTTAGCGAGAAAATATTGCCTTTGTGACGTCACACGTGACGTCACGTGTGACGTCATTATGGGAAACGTCCCATAATGCAACGTTCGGTTATGACGACAGCGACGGCGACGACGCCTTTCAAGCCGGAAACGAGCGCCTAAGAGCTGCACTCTAAAAAAAATGAGACGTTTGCAATTCTCTGTAACGCCGAATTAGTAACGCCGCGCCTATCCCCGCTCCCTGCAGGAGTTGGATAGGCGCGGGAAGAAAGGGAGATCCGGTCGGAAAGGGAGCAATAGCATAGGGGGCGAAAGAAGGAGCGGATGCCCTGATTGTACCGATTAAGGATAAGTTACGAATAAGTGGGAAAATTTGATGGGAATTGGAATACCAAGGATTACCTTAATATTTCGATTGTAATAGTAAATTTTCTAAAAATGCTCCACAATTACAAGGAAGACCGCGGTTGAACTCTCTAATTTTCCAGCGAAAAACGTCTATGTAACCAGGGTCCAAGAAATTATTTTGTGTTTTATAGTTCTTCCGTGGGAATGATTACCATTCAGGCATTTTTGCTATTCTGAAGTGTTCTTTGTCACGAAACACTCTAGAATAGGTGCGTATGGCAAACAACAATTAAAACATATTGGTGGTGGTTTTATTTAAAATATATTACTGTACTTTATGCAGTAACAAACCAAGGAATTTTCGGGTTCAGAAATATTAAACGTAATCTATACTTGTAGAACTAAAAAAAAAGAGTCAGGGCTACCTACCGCCCTCCAGTACCCAATCGTATGACAAATTCATGCTTTGTGCCAACAGATAATGTCTAGACGTCTTTCTTCGAACAAGCCCCGACTATTTTAAGGTACATGTCTTGAGACGATTCACTACTCTGCTAGGCGTAAAAGCAGTGCAACCAGCAGCACGCTGCTTAACAGGAATAGACGAAGGTCGGCCCTAATCAACGCTTCACCTCCATTTTCAAAGTATTAGGCTCGAAATGTAGTGGATACTTTTAAGGCGAAAGCCTTATATGTCCTATTATGCGAAAAGGCGGCGTCGACGTTGTGCCTGAAAGATGGCCATAAAAATACGTCATCAAGCACACGCCGCTCAAGGTCAAAGCGGACGCGCCTCAGAAATAAAATACAAAGAAAAGCACAGCACCGCAGATGCTTCGTCACGGAAGCCGTGAAGCCGACGGGGGCGCTCAAGTTCAAAGCGGACGCGCCTCGGAAATAACACACAAAGAAAAGCACACCAACGCAGATGCTTCGTCACGAAAGCCGTGGAGCCGGCGGGGGCGCCGCGCCTGCGCAATGGGGGAGCGTGATGTCACCACCGGAGCACCGTGTTAAAAAGGAGGACGTGGCGCGCTGCTTGTAGGAATGCGCTGCATGTAGGAATTCTTTCGCACTCCTACACGTAAGAAGTCTTAAGTGTCTTCGGCGTGTTTTTCCCCTCGTATAATTACATTGATTTATGTTTCACACTCTGCCCCCGCATGCGTCATAATCTGTAAAACTTTAAGCAAACTAATGAAATGTACGCTATTTCTTTTTTTTTTTTTTACATATACTGGAAACCAGACTAACCTACTCAGCTTCTTGAGTATCGTGGGGTACCAAGGCACGGTACGTCCCCAGAAAGGGATATAAAGCACGAATGAAGAAAGAATTCTATTACATCTGGAGGTATTAAGTCCTGTTCGAAGCTCGACTTGAGCACAAACACGCTCAGCGATTTTCACCGAATAGAAGTCTACCGAGATGTCTTCCATCAGCACGGGATGAAATTACAAATCATTTGACTGCAGAGCTAACAAATATATCGATGTTTTGGGAATTTTAATTTGCAACTAGATGTGTCATCGTTAGATCTACTTGTTGGGCTAGTTGGTGATGAACATTTTGAACCATAGCTAAAAGCACTAAAAAGACAAACACAAGCAAGAGAGCGCCAGTGTTTTGTCTTCTCTCTTGTGTTTGTCTTTTTAGCGCTTTTAATCATGGTTCAAAACATGTATCATTGTTATGCCTGATGCGCCACAGTGTCTTGTCCCTTAGATATTCTGCTAATACAATTAAAAAAGACGAAGAGCGTGACGTCATGGACAGTTTACTTCTATCTGCTGCGATGACAGCATAATTACCTTAATATTTACTCGGACAATATCGTCAAAATATTTCTCCGCCAAGTCCACGAGGTCTGTGGTCTTCATTCCCATGCCAGCAGAGTTGACCACGACGCTCGCAGGCTGGGAACACAGCTTGGAGATGCTCTCAAAAAGAGCAGTCACGGACTTCGATTCACCCACGTCCACCTGAAGAGCTATGTGGTTTGTACCTGCATACGAGAAACGACCAACTGAGACAACATGAATATGTATACACGCTGTTGTACTATTTATGTTGTACTATTTATGAGGCCAAGCGCCCGATCCCCAGGCGGTGGGTTCAAATCCCGGCCGAAGAGCCCATAATTCGGCAGAGGCTTATCGCACAGAAGGCACCGTGTAACCGACACCTTGTTCTCCTGTCAAAATGTCTTTAGCTGTTCAAAATGAATCCTCACTCCTCCACTGGGGCGTGCAGATGTCCGACGTTAGTTTGGCACGTGAAACCCTCACCAATTTGATTTGATTTTTGATGTACTTAATGAGGCTCATTTTACATTTAAGGAAACGTAAGAAGGGCCGTGTACACATGTTAGCATAGTTAATGCGAATGACACATATGTATGTTTTAATGGGTATATAGTAGATGGCACCACCTTTGCCTATATGGCACAGACGGCGCTATTTAAGAACGGAACTGCGATTACGGTATGAAATTTCTCGAGTTTTTGAGACGAAATCAAACAAGGGGCATCAAGGTGCCACCGTAACATCCTGCTTCAGATGGTGCAGCTAACAAATATAGCGTGATCATGGCGCTTCTTACGCTGTAAGAAGAACCGCGAAAAACGGCATGGAACCTTCACCGAATGTGCATTTAGGTGGGAAATTTTACTTCGTGAAATTTAAAGGAGTAGTTCTGTTCCTATATAGAAGGAGACAAACAAACTCGCCACCCTCAACGACGGGCGTGTTTGCGGACGACCGAGTTAGCGATTAATGTAACTTGTGGCGCCATCTCCCGATCGGCGCAGTGAGCAGACGACGCGAATTGTTGCCCCCTCACCGCGCTTATCAGGCACAGTTTTGCCAACTCAACAAATAAAAAAAAAGAAACTCGGTGTAGGAATCACGAAAAACCGCTAAATTTTAGGCGCGCACAACCTATTGTTATAATTAGTATAAAAACAACGCAATGCATAAAAAAACCTTAGAAGCGAACTACGTTTTTTGACGCAGGTCGCTTCTATATACAGAACTTTGTACGATTGCATGACCTTACTCTTACCAGGAGTAACCTGGTGCATTGTCCTTCATACCTGCCGACGTACACATCCATATTGCTCCAATCTTTAGTGCAATATTTTGTAACAATTCAAAGCATTAAAAAAAAAAACTCCATTGTTTCTGGTTGTCAACTCGTCTAACGCTGTTTGGAGCTTCCAGTAACCAGACCAGAGACTTCAAATCTTATTGCCGCCATGTTTTAAAAATTTTGTGCATACTTGACTGGGCGCATTTCATCTGGCAGAGGTGGAAAACCAGTTCATATATTCACGCACAAATTAGCTAATGCATGTTTTGAGGTTTCACATTGTAATATCTCAATGGCGTCGTAAGCGTGACTTTCACTGACAACTGTGCTGTCAGAAAGCAAGATAGGCAGCCCCATGACTCTAGCTTACTGCAGAAATTTGGTTATTTATGATTCATAAATGTAAATTCGAGAACATTCAAGACCGCTTGAAAAAAAATCGCTAACGTGACTTGAAAACTTCTTGAAAAGAACACCACTCGCAAAACGTCCATTGTTCCCGCTAAACGACTTAAAAGCGCTAAACAATGCGGGAAAATCAATAAATTAGCAACACTGCTTAATAGACGACGCCGCAAGTTACAAATGGGTAACTTCGTATCTAGGAAATTAGACCAATAAGAAAAAAATAGGGAATCGACAGCCCGAACCAACGTTCTGAAATATTCATTGTTTCCAAACACTATTAAAGAGTGGAATGACCCACCAAATGACACCATTTCTATCTTGTCAAATTCACTTTCCTTTGACAGACTGTCACGTGACAGCTGGGCGGACTAACATGACCAGGAAAATGTTTTGATCCTTGCTATGCGAATTCGAGTGATCACTGGGCGTGATACTGCTGTATGTTCAGCTGTTCCTACTTCGATTATTTTATTACTCTTTGAGCCTAGTTGGTAAAACTACAACTGTGTTTGTTTACTCATGTGTCACGCGGCAAGCGAGAAGTCTTTGCTCAGTTGCGCATATCTTCCTCAGCTGATGTTTTTATCTGCAGGTACGTGGAATGCGAGGAACCAATGGGGCTTTTATCATATTCCGGGCTTGCTTCTGTTTGAGTGTGTTTTCCTGCGTGCTTGCGTTTCCTTGTTTTTTGGGTACATTTGCACGAGTGTATTTTTACCTTCACGACTATGTAGCCCCCCTCCCCTCTGCAATAACGCCTTCGAAAGCTGCGGGGTAACCCAAAATAAATAAGATAAATAAATAAACTAAATAAATAAATAATAATAATAATAATAATAATAATAATAATATTGATAATGAAAAAATAATATTGATAATAGAAAAAATAATAATAGGTAAGATCTTTATTATATTACCTGAGACATCGTAAAAAAACAATTGCAGTGGCTTAGCTCGGCTATGCCAGGATATACGTAGCGTAAGCTTAGGTTCAGCTGGTTATTCTTAGCTTTCCTGGTTGTCTAGGATTAGCTTGATTATCATGCTTACTGCTGCTTCAATGACACACACATGGTATACGCATTATGTGACTACTTCGGGATCCGATGAGTTGAGCTTCTCCGCTCTTCTTATTGCGGAGGAGGCGCCGTGTAACCGAGCTTTCGGTTGCACGTCAAAAGATCCCCAGGTGGTCCAAATTATCCTCAGTCCTCCGCTGGGGCGTGCCAGATGCCCGTCGTTGGTTTGGCCAGCTGTGCGCCGTGTTGTTATGTATCAAGCAACCAAGCTGCCGCCCAGAACTGAAGCCCCTCTGTCCTGGGAAACGTGGCGCCATTAATTGTTGTAGAAATGCTCGAGGCACGATGCCGCGCGCAACTGATCTCGAGCGAACATTCATGGCGCGTGCATCAAGGACTGATCTAGGCCATACCAGTCCTGCGCTGTGCCGCCACTGATCTTCGCGCAAGCGCTGCACGGCTCTCCAGGAGCCACGCGAACCCGTCGACATCGACCAGTGTAGCTTGCGCTACAAAAAGTTTCTGCACTCTACACGCGAGGAGACACACGGGCGGAACAGCGACGAGCCAAATTAGGCATCCTTCGAGCGTTTAGGCTTCGCGCGGCGGATCGTGGCATCGGTGGACTGCGCACACCAGCTGGAGCACAGTAGCGCAAGCTCGCTGCAGAACCCAGGGATCCTGGGCTCAACCCCACCCTGCCCGTCTCGATCTGCATGCGCATCGTACCGGCGTGCGGTCCAGGAGCACTACTGCGTGATGCATGCTACAGACCCCAGGCCAGTGTAGCTGTACTGCTACAAACTAAAGTTGCTGCACTCTACACGCGAGGAGACGCTCAGTCGGAACCAATAAAAATGACCGACCAACGACTCGTTGTGTAAATATCCGCACAACCTTCAACTGTATTAGGCTTCGGCTGCATTGGTCTACACTTGGCTTACTATTCAAAGAAACTGGCAGACTGGGATCGAAAATTGTCTTGGATCGGCATCGAATTTTCGAGCACGTCGAGCTAACTGCGAACAACCTCGTCCCCCATAAGTACTAGAGCTCCGTTTTGCATTAAGTCCAACCGAAGCCAACGCCATCATCAAATGGAGCCACCCAAGCAGCGGCCAAAATCATCGTCGTACCGCTCGTGGTCTTTGTGCGTTTTCTATCATCGGCTAAACCAATCACGCGCACTAAAAACGCAGGCTCACGGCGCGTTCGCTATGCGTGATTGGCTGGGCAGCTGATCGTTGACGCACAAATACTACGATCACCCCGAAAATTCACTTTTGGCCATGCTCGATTGGCTCCCTCGAGTCGTGGCGTCGGCTGCGGTAGGGACTCGGAGTAAAATGGAGTAGCCGTAACGTACTTTTCGGACTATAGTGCGCGCCGGGGCAATTTCCGGATAAAACCCAAAAGCTTTTTTTTTTGTTTTGTTTCTGAGGTAGTCGCGGTTTTTGTAAATTATCTCACGCAGAACACATCGACGAATTCCCGCTTTCTTGTCTCACGAAGAAGCTCTTAGCAATCATAATTCATCATTAACCTAGTTTCTCAGTCACAAAACCACCACGTCTCGTCATAATGAACGATAAAAAAAAAAGAATTCTCGTATAGCCTGCAAGTGTTGAAAATCGCACTGTGAAATTCCAACTTTTATGACGTAGACGCATAGCTCATACGCCACGCAAAAAGACACAGTTTTTGCTGTAGGTATGATGATAGCATTATTTGAGGACGCATCTAGAGCATATTGGAAGCACGTTTGCTTCATACATATATATGCCTGCAGACAGTTTTGGTTTGACCCATGTGGCCGTCATAAGGGGAACGAACACGCTTCAAACACTGTCTGCCCAGTGCCCACTGTCCTTTGTAAGACGTACAGGGTGTCTCAAATAGCGGCCAGGCTCTTTAAATCGACCTTTAAAAATTGGTTTCTTAACCTATCGCGCTACAATTTTGTGCACCGTTGCCAACAGGCGGTGCATTTTTTTCTATAAAATTTACCAATACCGAACCTATTTGAGGAAAAAGTAAAAAAAAAAAAAGAAAGAAAGAAAAAGGCTTAAAGGGATACTGAACCGAAAGTACGAGCTCACAAAACAGGGCTGGAGCGATATAGGCGGGACGCTGCAGAACCCAAAAGCAACACTCATACAGCGATATCTCTAACGGATGGCAGTATTTTTGGAGAAACAAATGCGCGATTGAACACGGCCGACGAGACAAGTCGCGTCACGATTCTCATTCACTTTCCCCCTCACTTCGTCTTCTCGAGCAGGTGAACCGAAGCGAGGAGGAGAGAAGCGAAGACGCTTTCCCTCATTCTTAACTGTTCCAGGAGGATCGTGACGTCATAGCCCTCTGCTTGATCGCGCCCTTCTTTTCCCAAAGTACGGCCATCCGTTTGAGATATCGATGCATGAGTGATGTTTTGGAGTTTGTAGCGTCCCGTTCAACGCTTCTGCGGCCTTATCTTGCGAAATTCAAATTTCGGTTCAGTATCCCTTTAACTCCTATGAATACGCAGCGAAGCCACCGGTCTCAAACAATACGGCGCCCTATTGTTTGCAGACCGGTGGCTTTGCTGTGTTTCCATAAAAGTTAAGTCTTTATCTTTTTTTTACTTTTCCCTCGGGTAAATTCGCTCTTTGAAAATTTTATAGAAAAATGCAATAGCTGCGGACAACGAGAGGCCTGGAAAACTGACTATTTGAGACACTCCGTATTAGCAGTGTCACCGCGGCTTTAGGCACGCATGGTCCTCTGACTAGCGGCAAAGAATTCATTTGTGACCGTCATCACACTTACCAGGCAAAGACCCGAGAGTAGCCTCCGCCGCGTTCACGTCGATGTCGGCCACAATGACCCGACTCCTTCACGGGCGAGGGCGTGGCAGACGCATCTTTCCAATGCCGCTGCCACCTCCCGTCACAAGAGCGAGCCGGCCCTCGAAGAATCTCGAAGCCATGACTTCCAGGAAAGTCTCGAAAACTGAGGATGTGGCAAAAGATGGCAAACGGGGAGGACGAGCCGGCTAACTGGATCGTCTGTGCTCGAATCTGGGGCAATCACGTGAGTTTTTGCATGTACGATTGAGTCGCAGGTGCGCGGCAGGATGTTCTGCTGCAACGGAACAGCGGCTCGCTAAAAATAATAATAAAAAAATTTTATGTTTAACCCTCTCTTTTTTTTAGGCCGTAGTGATAAGTGTTCTTGCTTTGCTTGGCAAACATTTTATACGCTCGGTACTGGCCCGCTTTCTCCGGCGACAAACTTCACGAATGGTATATTTTTGCGGCCACTTTAATGGGTGGCCGTTGTAACGATTTCGGCATCTTGGGTTTTTATTTATGTTTGTGACTGTAAAAACGTAGTCAGCCTACTCGTACATCATGCAAAAGACACGGCGTTTGCCTGCAGAGATAATGACAAAATTATCTTAAAAAACGTCATCGAGCATGGTCGAAGCACGTTTTCTTTATACATGCTTCGAACATCTCTGCATACAGCTTTTGTACGACCAATTTTACAGGGTCGTCACACAAGCAAGAAACATGCTTTAGACGGTGACTGCGGACTGTCTTTTGTACGATGTATTAGGGGTGTGAGCGCGGCTTTAAAGCGATGCCACACTATAGCTAAGCGTGACGTATCACGCGCTTACATCATAGCGCAGGATGTTTCTCAGAGTCTAAACTCCAGTGCCAGCTGTGGCTCGAATCGAATGGCACTGCGTCATTCATAGCCTTTTCAGAGCCATTTTCGCGAGATCAACGCATTAACAAGAACCGTTATTACGGATGAGGCGTTAGGTCTTTCAGTTACAGCACGGAATGACTAACGGGTACAGTAATTTAGCTAGTTTATCGCGGTATTGCGTGTCAAATTACGTTACTCGTTGCTTTTGAATAAAATTAGTCAAGTTTTAGAATTTTGTTTATACCTGACCCGCGAGTGAAGAAAGCACTTTTGTGGTTCAGTTATAATTACGGCCAAGGAAAGAACAATCCCTAGGATCACAGCCAGTATTTTTGGACGTTACGCGACATTTTGTCCTGCTGGACATAAGCCGTCTACGAATAATTAATGCTCGTAGTATTGAGCATAAACTCTCAGCAACGCACCTTTTGTATCACGAAACAAAAATAATCCCAATGGCGTCTACATGTAAGCGAAATAGTAGAACATCGAGCATAAGTTACTCTTTCTTTTCTCGATCACAACACTACGTTGCAGCTACTGCACCGTAAGAAAGGCAAGACTTGCTCGAATGTAGGGTCGGGGACCCGATTTGTTGATTAGACACAGGAGCGCATTTTCGTCTCGTACATCATATAGAGGACTGAATTCATTCTTTCCACTTTGAAGCGCGACAGGTGACGCGAACGACACGGAGAAAGAAATTCAGGTGCAGAGGAAAAGGAAAGGCCAGATGATCGGATTATCGTTCGCGCCGAGCCCCGCCAGCGGCATTCGTACGTAGGACGAAAACAGACACTCGGGAAGAAAAGCAAAAAAAAAACTAGAGCTAAAACCTCCAGGCATTTCTTCTCGAGCTGTGTACCTCCAGGCCTCTCCACTCCTCCCGACCCTAGAGTGCCTTCATGCACACATGAAGGCTCCTACCCTACCCCACTGACTCCTCTCCACCCCAGTGCCACATCGACTGATTGACCCATTGACTTGCGGGTCGGCCTGTGTTCACAAAGTATGAGGAATGACTGGTAGCGGATAAACTTATTTATGTGTAGGTCACGTGACGCCGATTTCCCCGCTAAATCTAGCGGGGAATAGTATTTGTGTATAGGTTGCGTGACACGAAGTGATGTGTCGTCATTTTCCCAGCTAAATTTAGCGAGGAAACTATACCTCTAGCTTATTGCGGTATCAAACTTTCACCGTTCACGCACACGAGCGAAAATCCCGAAATAGCCACGTTAGTCGCGAATCACGTCATTGTAAAGCAGCACGAATTCAGCAGTACCTCGGCAGAACATAGCATAATATAGCTACTACCCAAACGGCGAAACGCACCCAGTTTTCTATACTCAATATCTACAATCCCCCAAGACGAACCAAAGAAGTATTTGAACGGTTGTTTGGTAAGGGTGCTAAGGTTAGCTGAACCAAACCTACTAATAGCAGGGAACTTCAATGCCGCACACCCAGCGGGGGATTATAAACAAGCAGCAGCAAAGGGAACCAAACTATACGACGCGATGCGTCAACACCAATTAACTCTACTAATGGACCCCGAGCATCCTACTATAGAACGGGTAGCATGACGAGCAAGTAATACATTGTTCAAATGACCACAAACATATTACAAAGACAATGTTGTTTAATTGTCATGCTGTGATTTTACCTCAGGGTTCCTTTATAGCAGTGTTTCCCAAACTGTGGGTTTGATTGACAAGAGGGGGGGGGGGGTTGTGGCACGCTTGCTATGTTGTTGGTGAGTTGCGGAGTAGGAGCGTTTCAGAAACACTGCTTTATAGCTATTTTCCGTCCTGTCTTGTCTCAGTGCGATTTCATGGATATTTCCATTGCCAAGGAGGCGATTTGTTGGGACAGAGGTTTGGTTCAACAGTAACAGTACAATTTTTACATTTTTTAGCAAATACACAAGAACGTGCAATTAACCATATTCCAATTATCTATTTTATTTATTTAAGAAATAGGGCCCTTGTTGTCTTGTAGTGCACGAGGAAATGAGGATGAGATAAACATTACCTTTGTTCAATAAAAGTATTGCAAATGTCAGCATACCTTTGTTTACTGCGGGCGACAAGCAATCCTGTCCTCCTGCCAGGGGACTGCACCAGCTGTCACAAGGTGATGGGCTAACTTGGTGCGCATAGTGCGAGCATACCTATAAGGAAACATATTACAAACATCCATAATACTCCGTCGTTTCGTTTCCTCGAGTGTAGTCTGCTCATATGCTGCAAGCTATCAAAATCTGTGTGTTTTTGTTAACAGCCTGTATTTCTTCATTGAGGGTGTATCTGTTATTGTAGTGATGACCGAAAAGAAAGTCTAAACTTATCTTTTACGATAACAGTGAGAGCAGTACCATCAACGCAATCGAGAGCTTGAAGCATAGCAGTGCCGTCGCCTGCGACTGCATTGCTATGCTTCAATCCCTGGACATAGACACGTTTAGGTGGCAGGTGTCTGCTTCAAATAGGCTGCTCCTTGTAGCCAGCTGCCTTCGAATAAGTGAGCTACTGCCCCATGCACCACCATGCAATTGGGCTATCTGCTACATGCACTCTTGCACACGAGGTCATCTCAGAACATTGCTGGATTCGCCTCAAACGGCATCTCCGTGTTTGAATAATTTTAGACGGTAATCGGAAGACCATTTCTGCTAATCCTGTTCCTATTCATGACATTCACTTTCAAACACGCAGCAGCGTGGGCCTCTATGATAAGGGCTGTTGCCTTTTGCCTTTCTACAGTGCTGCGGCTTTCTCGAGTCAATAGGCGTCACTATCATTATTTGTCTGTTCCTTCGATACCAATGTACTCTTAGAGTAAAAAGTTCTATATCATTAGTTCCCTAGTCTATCATTCTCTATGAGTGAGATACTATTAGCCACATACTGTTTCGAGTTGTAGTCAGCTCCTGGTGCTGCCACCAGGGCAGAGCTTGTCGGTGGGTCTTTCCTCCAGCTCCCCGGCTGCAGCCGTCCCTGCCAGTCTTCACTGTCCGTAAAGTCTACCGGGCAATATGATGCAGCAGAGACGGTAGACACCTTCAGCAGATAATTCTGCAGAGCTACACACGCACTCAATGATCCTATTCACATTTTTGCCATTCGCCTTGAATGGTCGTCTCAGGATTCTCTACTTATGGGGCCAAAATGCCAAAGGTATTTTCAACCACTCTGCGGGCTCTGCTTAGGCGGTAGTTGAAAATTCTTCGCTCCTGCAGCTCAGCCTTCCGCAAGGCTTCGGCCTCTAGGTCTGGGTTTGGGTCTGAAGAATGCTGCAAGCCTGCATAAACATGAGTAGTGCAAAATCATGAACCATAGGTTCTCAAAATTTTCGATTTTGAGAAAGGCGTAATTGATTGATAGGCAAGCAACGCTTCACCCCCTATGCATTGAGGCAGCAAAGAGACGCAGGAGCCTACATACCTTGTAAACGACAATAAAACAGCTATACAGGCTTGAGTTGAGCTAGTTGGTACGTGATAAATGGAAAAGTGGTGTCTATGCCCTTTCTTCTCTTGATATTAAACGTTAAGCTGGCCCTTTCCATTTAACAATAAAACTACTGCAACATGTGCACCCCATTGTTAAGCACGAAATGGATGGCTCCGACTGAGGGGTGGGGACAACCAAAAAAGCACAAAAGCTCGGGGAGCTCCTGAGGGCACTTCAGGAACGTCCGAGTTCCTAGTTAGCTCGTGTGAGAATTGAGATCATGAACAATTCCGCTTTTGGCTTCTGGATGGCACCATTATCTTTCGCTGAAGTGCGGCCTACACACGTCTGGGTATTTCGCTAAGTTCTGTGAGGTGAAGGAGGGAGACAATGCACACCCGAAAATCATTACAAAGGTGAAGTAGTAGTACGGTGAGCTGTATTAAACATGAAGCTTGCAAGATGCAATGCACCAACCTCTCCTTGGAAAAGGCCTCATCATGTATGTTTTCAAGGAAAAGGCCTCGTCACCGACGAAAAAGAAAGGAAGTGGCCCCTCATTCCTAACGTGCTGTTCTTGAGGCGTGCCCATTTGTTCTAGCTGCAGCTGTTCTTGGAGGCTGCATCTTGAAAATACCACGGTGGCTCTCACTCCCATGGTGGCCCAGTTTGACGTAGTCGTCGCAGAGAAACCGAAATAACAGACAAAAGGAAGAGTGGCATGCTTTTTTTATGCTGTGATGTGGGTCATGTTGCTATGCTTCACCCCATAGTCCCTGCGAACTGCATACGACCGACACACACATGCAGCCTTGCTCGTCTCTTTTTTTTTTTTTTTTGTTTTTAAACCCACAATAGGCTGTTAGGTCAAAGGGCACCATGTATGGAGGAGCGAGAAAGGTGCAAGTAGTCAAGAAATAGTGCAGCACTTATGGCAACATTTAGTTTTGAACCACTCTTGAATAGAACGAAATAGGAGTGCACAAGGCAAAATGCATGAAAGCTGCCAAGATGATAGTATATCGTGCAAGCTGACAGCTGAAGCATGATAGGTTGCGATGCCGCTTTGTTTAACATACATTTCTTGTACCTTGACCAGTGAACATAAACCTAACAATGCAGCTTGCTACGACTCCTGTTTGTACCGCTTGCTCATTGAACTTTTGTACTGCGGCATGCATTACAGCATACCCAATATCACTGAGGATGTATAGATCATAAGATTGATGAATTAAGCAGGAGTACAAGGCTTCTAAGTGTTCGGTTAGTGTCGCTCCATCCGCATGCGTCAAGGCATCTGATGGCTATCGTACAGCACTCTGCACTCGGTGTAAAGTCTCTGCAGGGGCAAATCCAGTCTGAAAATTTGTTAGTTTAGGCAGGACATAAAAATAAGTTTTGCATACAGAAATCGGGGAGTTGTGTTACTCCACTCATCAGTCAATCACAAAGCTATTCAAGATCAAGCTCAACCCATATTGGTCGCTAAGGCCACAAAAGCGACCAGTTAATATCTATCACCCGCAAGGTACCGAAAGATTTCTTTCTCCGGTAAGTCGAAAAGCACAATGCTTCTTGTCATTGTTTTAAAAATTTACGCGCTGCATTTTAACAGAAAGATAAGCTGCATAATCTTTACAGCGATGCCAACCTCCGGAAACTGCGTTTGGCCGTTCCGACAGCGTGGGGGCGATTTTAATCACTCTAAAGAAGATACAACAACAAAAAAGGAGGAAATCGCATTAAGCCAGTTTAAAGTTAATATAAATGGCAGGCTGCAGCAATAATAAAAAAATTGAACGGAATAAAAAGTTTTTTATAACGGGATATCGGTTAACCTAATCTTTGACGATATTCGAGATCTCATATAAAATATTCTGTCAAAATAAAATAAATGTGGAATTAGGAAAAGGACTCGTTGGTTTTTAAGATAACAAACATGGTTTACTCTCACATACTCAGGGTAATGCGTTTATTTAAACCGTAACAGAACGGCGCAGCGCGGTGCACGCTGCGTCGTAGGTTCAGAGAGTCTGAGGAGGCGCCCGGCAACAGCCGTCTCCGCGTGAACGAAACTTGATCCGTGCGAGCGGGCCTCGGTCGGCGGTTGGACTTCGCGCGCTTGTTCTTATACGCGTAGTCGCGGTATGTAACTCAGCGCGCCGCCGGATACTAGCAATATGTATCAGTTTCCCCCTTCTGGGTTAAAACTTAAGACGTAGTCTTGCAAATGTGCTGGTTGCTTGATCCTGCGACCGAATCTAGTCCTTGAATCGGAGGTTGTCGGACCGTCCGCGGTATTGTTGTCTGTGGTGATCTCTTCTCCGCGTGATTCCGGTTGTCCTAAAGCTGGGGGTTCGTTGGCGGTCTCGGCGTTCGTCTCGACGTTCGGGTAGCTCATGAAGGGCGATATTTCCTCTTCCATGTACGGAGCTCCTCTGTTTTCTTGTCGACGGCGAATATGGTCCACGTGTCGACGCTGAAATCTTCCGTCATTCGACTTTGTCTGGAATGATCGAATTCCCATCGGCTTCACGATTACAGCTGGCAGCCAGGTCGGACTTCCGCTGAAATTCCTCACGTAGACTGGTTGTCCAATAGAGTAATCTGCCGTTACTCCATCGCTGGGAACCTCTCGGTTTTCGTTCGTAGACCCCAGCTTCATGAGATCGAGGGGTGTGGCTATTCGTCGGCCGAACATTGCTTCGGCGGGTGTTTTTCCCGTAGAAGATGAGACCGTCGTGTGCTGTCGGAACAAGAACCTGGCGATTCTGCACTGAACTGTTCCTTCCGTGAGCTTCAAGAGGGCTTTCTTCGTTTCGCCCACCATCCGTTCTGCTTGCCCGTTGGTTGCCGGATGGTATGGTGCACTCGTGTAGTGCTTGATGCCGTTTTTTGTCAAAAACTCGTTCATTTCGCTTGATACGAGATTCGGCGCGTTGTCAGAGAAAAGTATTCTCGGTACGCCAAAAGTTGCAAAAACGGAGCGTAGAGCGTCAATGACGTGTGCGGACGTCGTGGCACGCATCGGCTTCACTTCCAACCACTTGGAGTACGCATCGACGATGATCAAATACGAAACCCCATCGATTGGTCCTGCGAAATCGATGTGGATTGTCTCCCAGGGTCGGGTGGCAGGTGACCAGTCAGGTGTCGGTGCTGCTGTTTTTGCCCGATGATGTTGCTGGCAGGTCTCGCACACAGATGCGATGTCCTCAATGTCGGCATTTAGCCTTGGCCACCAAAAAAGACTTCGGGCAGTGCTTTTCATCGCCACAATGCCTGGATGATTTGCGTGCAGCATCTTCAGGGCTTGCTCGCGCGCTGCTTGTGGTATGATAACACGTGCTCCCCAAGTTACGCAGCCATTTTGGGTTGCCAACTCAAGTTCCCGACGCTTGTACGGCGTGAACTCGTCTCCTGTCCACTTGGAGGTTGTGCCATCTTGCAGTCCCTTGTACACTTGCGACAACACCGGGTCATCTCGAGTGAGACTTGCTATCTGCTGAGCAGTGAGGGGTGGACTCTCCATGGCTTCCAGCAAGAGTACATCACCTGGTGGCGCCGGTTCGTCCTTTGTGTCTGGCAGAGGTAGCCGGCTGAGCGCGTCTGCGTTCTGGTGATTCTTGCCTTGCCGATAGCGCAAGTCGTAGTCGTAGCAACCTAGCATGAGGCACCATCGCGTCATGCGCGGTGAGAGCATGAGTGGAATCTGGCGTCCTTGGCTCATTATCCCCAAGAGCGGCTTGTGGTCCGTGTAGACAGTCACGTGTCGACCGGCGACGTACTGGTGAAAATGCTTCATGCCAAATACAACTGCAAGTCCTTCCTTGTCGAGTTGAGCATAGTTGCGTTCGCTTTTGCCCAACGTTCGCGAAGCGTAGGCGATTGGTGCTTCGAAACCGTCATCGCTGAGCTGAGACAGAACCGCTCCAACGCCGTATGGCGACGCGTCACAAGACAGGATAAGTTGTTGCTCTTCCCTGAAGTGGGCCAAAATTGGTGCTGAGGTTAGGATCTCCTTCAGTTTCTGGAAGGCCTTCCGTTCTTCGCTGCCCCAGCGCCACTGGGCGTCTTTGTCGAGGAGTCGATGCAGCTTTTCGGCAACGGATGCGCGGTTCTGCAGGAATCGACTGTAGAAGCTCAGGATACCCAGGAAAGCCTGTAGCTCCTTTTTGTTGGTGGGTTCGGGCGCTTCGGTGATTGCCTTTAGCTTCTCCTTGGTTGGGCTCACACCCTTGGCATCCACGTGGTAGCCAAGAAACTCCATGGACGGAACACCGAACTTGCATTTCTCTTTGCATACGCGCAGTCCTGCCTCGTTGAGCCTTTGCAGAACGGCGTCCAAGCGTTGCAGGTGCTCTTCTTCGGTTGTCCCTGTGACCATGATGTCATCGAGGTACGCGCCGGTACCTTCGAGTCCTGTTAGCAAGGTATCCATGAACTGCTGAAAGAGCAGCGGCGCCACCGAAACTCCGAAAGGGATTCGCTTTACGCGGTAGAGTCCCTTCGTGGTGGTCACGGTCAGTAATTCTGCCGTGGCGTCGTCAACGTGTAGTTGTTGATACGCTTGTTGAAGATCTATCTTGGAGAAGATCTTGCCTCCTCTAACGATTGACAACAATTCTGATGCCGTGGGCAACGGATATGCGTTGGGCTTGAGTGCAGGATTTACCGTGCATCGGTAGTCTCCGCATAACCGCAGGCTGCCGTTCTTCTTCCGAACGATGACCAAAGGAGTTGCCCAGGACGACGACTTCACTGGCTCCAAAATGTTCTGAGCTTGAAGTTTGTCCAGCTCCTCGTGTACCGCTGTCCGTAGAGCGAGGGGAACTGGCCGACACTTCAAGAATTTTGGTGTTGCCTCTTGGTTGAGGTCAATGTGCAGTGGGGTGCCGACGTGTCCATCGAGGTTTCCTTTGAACACCTTGTCATGCTTCGCGATAATATCGTTGAGAGTTCTCGGCGACACAGCATGTATTCCGGACACCTTGATGTCGAAAGCAGAAAACCAGTCTCGCCCCAGGAGGCTTGCTCCTGCTCCAGTAACCACGTAGAGGTTGAGACGAGCTTCTTTCCCTTTGAATCGCACGGTAACCGGGAGTTTTCCAGCGAGCTGCATCTTGTCTCCAGCCCATACGTGCAAAGAGAGATCGCAGCGTTCGAGCTGAGGCGGTTGATCTTGCCAAACGCGAGAAACAGTCTCGGAGCTGATGATAGAATGCGATGCACCGGAGTCCACTTCCATTTTCAGAGGTCGTCCGTCCACCAGGAGCTGAACGATGATTCGCGATGTGTCCCCTTGAGTGACGCTGTTCACAGCGAAGAGGTCTCCATCCGTGTCATCTTGCGTAGCTGTCAACTGATGGGTGTGACTTGGCGAGCGTTCTTGCGCCTTGCGTTGAGCTTTGCGCTTGAAACACGCTTCTTCGAGGTGTCCCTTCTTGTGGCAAAATTTGCACGTGGCTTTCGCGTGCTTACATTCATCAGGTGAATGCATGCCCGTGCAACGGAAACATGGTTTCTTTGATTGTTTGGCCCCCTTACTTGTGGTTGCAGTAGAACTGTGCACCTTCCCTTCTGGTTTCCGCATCTGGAGTTGCTGGCTGGCGGCAGACTCTGTTGCCAATGCAAGAGCATAGGCGCGGTCGAAGGTGATGTTTCGTTCCACTAGCAGACGTTGTTGAAGGTGGGAATCCTTGACGCCACAAATAAATCGGTCCCTCAGCATCACCTGGAGTGGTAGCACAGTGGAGAACTTTCTCGCTGGGGCTTGCGGAACCTGTCGGCTCTCTTGTGATGAACTGGCATCTGACTCGGGTGTGGCCGCCGTGGCCGTTGCCGGAGTGGGTGTGGTCGGTGCGGTCGTCACTGGGCCGAAGTTACAGTCAGCAGCGATCTTTCGCAGTGCGGCCACATACTCTGAGATGGACTCTGTCGGTGTTTGGTTCCGTTGGTGGAATTTGAACCGACTGAGAAGTTCCGCCGGCTTGGGGTCATAGTGTTCGTTGAGGCTCTTGATGATGTCCTCAAACTCGACCTCCGAAGGCTTCTTGGGCGCGAGCAGGGCTCGTACGGTGTCGTAAGTTGATTCACCGCAGGACGTCAGGAGGACGGCTCGCTTCTTTGCGGAGCTTGTGATGTTCTTAGCCTCGAAGTAGAATTCGAGGCGTTCCAACCACGAACTCCAGTTTCCGCCGGGGAAAAACTCCGGAATCCGTCCGTGATGAGCAGAGTCGTCCATCCTTCGAGAAACTTCCTCGTCGCCAGTTTCACATACTCAGGGTAATGCGTTTATTTAAACCGTAACAGAACGGCGCAGCGCGGTGCACGCTGCGTCGTAGGTTCAGAGAGTCTGAGGAGGCGCCCGGCAACAGCCGTCTCCGCGTGAACGAAACTTGATCCGTGCGAGCGGGCCTCGGTCGGCGGTTGGACTTCGCGCGCTTGTTCTTATACGCGTAGTCGCGGTATGTAACTCAGCGCGCCGCCGGATACTAGCAATATGTATC